>SKCR01038614.1:0-61804 GCA_019454045.1 Zanthoxylum bungeanum
TTTCTTTTAAATATTTATCTATTTTTTCCTTTTACTTATTTAATATTATTTATATATTTATTTTATTTATTTAATATATATTTATTATTATTATTTGTGTTTAGTTTATTTAGTTTATTTTAATTCTTTATTAATTTATTTAACACTAATTATGTATAATAGAATATATGTAATAATAATTTCCAGAAAATCACATGTAAATATGTAATAATACAGAAGAAGAAATACACAAAAATATATATATAAATAAATTTTAATTTATGTTCTCTCCAAAGTTTCCTCTTGACACACTTGATGATATACCCATAACTTCGTACCATAAATGATTACATATCAAATACTACTAAACAAGTAAAAGAGAAAAAATATAAAAATTAAAAAATAAATGAGATAAAGAAATAAAAGAATTAAATCAAAAATAAAATAATTAAATTAAAAATTAGAATAAGAAAATCAAATAATTTAATCAAAAGGATAATTATTTAAATAATTAAGGATATTGTAAAAGAATAAAATAAATGCAACTTGTAAGTGGGGTATATTTATTGAAAATGCAACTTGGTTCCTGGGCAATATCCTTATCAGTTGTCACTATGGTCCATCAATAATAGGCTTGTATTACAATCATAATACTTTCCAAAGTCTGAAGACTTTTCATGGCACATACAAGTCTTCCATGAGATATCCTTGATCACTGAATCACAAATTCACATCAAAGATTGTTTTGCATTTTTGATTTGCTAACACAAAATGGCAGAGGCTTTACTTCAAGTTGTGCTTGACAATCTGAACTCACTGATCAAAAACGAGCTTGGATTGCTACAGGGTTATGAGAAGGAGATGGAGAAGCTATCAAGCACACTCTCAACAATCCAGGCTGTGCTTGAAGATGCTGAAGAGAAGCAGCTGAAAGACAAAGCATTGCAGAATTGGCTGCGGAAACTTAAAGATGCAGCTTATGAGTTGGATGATATCTTGGACGAGTGCCAAACACATGCCTCCCGTTTAGCTGATGCCAAGAAGGTACTGTAAGTTATTTGATTAAATGAATTGATGGATAGATAAACTCATACTTGTTTTAAGAGATAGTGCTAGAGATATTTAACAACTTACATAAAGAAAATGATAAAGTTTATTTAACGTCTTCGATGGAAGGAAGTGTAAAAGACTTATATAACTCATGCATTTATTATATGGAAGGAAATGAATGGTTACGCTTATTACCCAAAAGAGTCATAAGTTATATTAAGGTTAATTATAAAAGTATCCTAGCTAAATTTATGCTTACATTAAGGATTTGTCTCTATTATAAACGAACTATAAATTGGAATATGGTAAAAGACGCCTTTGTTAATTTGAATTTTATTTCTTACAGGTACATGGTTCTTATCTTTCCTGCTTGCCTCCAAATGTGTTTTTCGTCACAAGATGGGAGTAGAATGAAAGATGCAAGAGAGAAGTTGGATGGAATTTCTGAAGAGCGGATGAAATTTCATTTGCATGAGACAGTTGCGGATACGCGAGTTGAGGTCATGGCAAGGCGAGAAACTGGCTCAATTGTAACACAACCAGAGGTTTATGGAAGAGAGAAGATAAAGAAAAGATAGTTGAATGTTTAGTTAATGATGTAGCAGGTTCTGATGATATTCCATCTATCCAATACTCGGTATGGGGGGCCTGGGAAAGACAACACTTGCTCAGTTGGTTTTAACGATGACAGGATAGAAAGGCATTTCGAATGCAGGATTTGGGTGTTTGTTTTTGAGGATTTCAATGTGAAGAGGTTGATAACTAAGATTATAACATCTTTGGGGGGACAAGTTGGTGAAACCTTAACATTAGATGATTTGCAGAGATGCCTAAGAGATACGCTGAATGGAAAACGGTACTTGCTTGTTTTAGATGACTTGTGGAATGAAGATCAAGAGAAGTGGGATCAGCTGAAATGTACACTGACTTGTGGATCAAAAGGATCTTCAATTGTTGTCACCACTCGTCTTGCAAAAGTTGCTTCAATTGTGGGAACACTCCCAGCGCATCATTTGTCTGGTGTATCAGAAGAGGATTGTTGGTTGTTGTTCAAGAAACGAGCATTTGGAAATAATACAGAGCAGCCTATGAACATCTTAGCAATTGCCAAGGAAATAGTGAAGAAGTGTCAGGGTGTTCCACTAGCGGCAAAGACTTTAGGAAGCCTGATGCGCTTTAAAAGTAACGAAAATGAGTGGCTTCATGTTAAAGAGAGTGAACTTTGGAACTTACCCCAGGAGGAAAATTCCATTTTGCCTGCCTTACGATTGAGCTATTCCAACTTACCGGTGAAACTGAGACAATGTTTTGCTTTTTGTGCTGTGTTTCCTAAAAATTTTGAAATTCGGAAGCATAATCTAATTCAACTTTGGATGGCTAATGGTTTTATTTCTTCCAATGGAACATTAGATGCTGAAGAAGTTGGTAAGGACGTATTTAATGAATTATACTGGAGATCTCTTATCCAAGACTTAGTTGTAGGTTATTCAGGATACAATCTAGGTTACAAGATGCATGACCTAGTGCATGATCTTGCCCAATCTGTTGCGGAAGATGAATGCTGTATTATAGAAGCCGAAAGAACATGTGATCTTTCATCAAGACGAACCCACCATGTGACAGTAACCTTTTCTAACGATTTAGTTTCCATTTCTGATGCTTTGTACAGAGTTCAATGCTTAAGGACACTCTTAATAAATCCAAATTATCCACGCGCATTCTCTCATTCTGATGAGTGTCGCAGTGACATTTCAAAATTTCATTCTCTGCGGGCACTAGAAATAAAGGATGGTAGATTTATCAAGTCGTTATCTTCAATTGGAAATTTAATGCATTTAAGATATTTGCAACTGTTAGTTACTGGTTTAAAATATCTTCCGAGGTCACTATGTAGGTTGTGGAATTTGCAGATTTTAAGTCTGAAACGGTGCCATGCTCTCCGGCAATTACCACATCACATGAGACGCCTGAAGAATCTACAGCATCTTCACATCGAAGGCTGTTCTTCATTAACCTCCATGCCTCCTAAACTTAGGCAGATGACTGCCCTGAGGACTCTTCCTTTTTTATTGTGGGCAGAAGGAAAGGTTATCGCCTTGCTGAATTACAGTGCTTAAACCTCAGTGGTCGACTATATATCAAGCACCTTGAAAGAGTTGGAAATCCCATGGATGCAGTGGAAGCTAGGCTTGGTGAAAAACAAAACCTCCGTGACCTTGTCTTGTCTTGGGAAAGTGATGGGCAATCTGGGTTGCAAGGAAATGCTGAAAAAGTACTTCAAGCACTTGAGCCTCACTCGAACCTTGAAGGACTGATAATCTCAGGATACAATGGTATCAATTTTCCTCATTGGATGAGCAGTCCAGTGCTTAATAATGTTGTTTCAATGAAACTTGAAAACTCTAATTGCTTACAATTACCTCCCTTGGGAAAGCTGCCGTCTCTAAAACATCTCAGGATTAGTGGAATGAAACATGTGAAGTACATTGACAACTATTCCCCTGGTGAAGGGGTAAAAATATTCAAATCTTTGGAAACACTAAGGCTATACGAGTTACCAAGTTTGGAAAAGCTTTCAACTGAACAAGGAAGAAACACACTCCCATGTCTGACTCGCATGTTCATTTCAGGATGTCCTAAATTGGCTTTGCCTTGCCTTCCATCACTAACAGAGTTGAGAGTAAAATCATGCTGCAGCGAGGTCTTGCTGAGTTCAATCTTAAATCTAAATAAGCTTACTCAACTTTGGATTGAGGATAATGATGAGTTGAAGACGTTGCCAGATTCAGTTTACCTTAACCGAACTAGTCTTCAATCATTGACAATTCAGGGTTTCACCAAGCTTGAATATCTTCCTGAGAAGGGCGTGCGATGCCTGAAATCTCTTCAGTTTTTAAAAATCGAACACTGTAACAAATTTAACTGTTTATCCAATGGGTTGAAACACCTCACTGCCCTTGAGTATTTGATTATTAGGGGTGTCCCGGAGTTGGTCGATTTTCCAGACGGGTTTCAGCATCTGGGTTCCCTCAAACATATGACCTTAGAAGGTCAAGAAGATGTAGATGATCCTGCTGATTCCTTCAAGTTATCTGTTTTACCTGAACCATTGCAGCATATCCCCTCCCTTCAAAGTTTGAGTATATCTGGTTTTCCAAATATGACTTCATTGCCCAACTGGCTGGGCACCCTTACTTCTCTTCGATCACTCCAAATCCATAGATGCGGTGAATTGAGCAGTCTTCCAGCAAGCACCCAGAATCTTACCAACCTACACACTTTGTTCATGTTTGGCTGTCCTCAACTAAAAAAGCGATGTCAGAAAGAAATTGGAGAAGATTGGCCCAAAATAGCACACATTCCAATTGCCCATGTTCTTTGAGCCACTGGTAGAGGAGGAGACTTCAAATTGTTGCACACATTCCAACTGAAAATGATGATATTCTGTCAATTCCTTTTATTAACAATTTATAAATTGATTTTTGGTTTGCTCACAAGTATTGCAGGCCGCACTTCCCAACATCTCTTCAGTTGAACCCTCATTTAATCAAAAGTTTAACAAATCAAATCACACAAATTACGATCCAATACACACACCAGAAGCAAAGTTTGTGAACATTTGAAGAATAATCAATGGTGTGTCAAAAATTAAAATGTTTCTGAAGGAATCTATTGTAGGTTTTGTTCCATGAACCAATTGTTACTGGCATAGGAACCCTCTCTTTAGTGCAAAAGGTAAGGCTTCCTCAATAAATAAAACCGTATGAGAAAATTGGATTCGGACCCGCGGACAAAAGAGCTTCTTGGGCTTCTCATTTCTTTTTCAATGCCAAAACATATCATTTTATCTGAATTGTCTTGCCAACTGATCCTTCCTCATTAACAAACACAAACTTCTTCTCTTCAACATGTCCCATAACGGGAAGAACAATCATTTCTGTCATCTCTTTTGATATAATGTAACCACTTTTTAGCCTCCACCACTCTCTAATCATTGGCACTCTTGGCTATGCATCTCTATATTTATCATCACTAGCAAGTTGTTCCTCACCTAACAACACGATTTTCCTCATCTGGTTGATGATGAGCGATAAATATATTTACAATTACCGCCCCTATATTTTATAATTTTATGGGTTACTGTAAGTTTTATGCGTTTTGAGAAGTTCTTTGTGTTTTGTAAGGATAGGATATATGTGGAAATACACAAGTTTGAAACATCGACAAATCAAGGTGTTTTGCACCAGTGGCCTCCTGATTTGCGCAACCTTTAGTATTTTGGCCATAACATTTTCATACGATATCCAAATGCGGTGATTCAAGTTGCGTTGGAAAGAATACTCAATTAAAAACTTTATAATTTATGTTGAAGACTGAATCGAACTTTATCATGGTAAAAAATGAGCCAGAAAATATGAGGAATAATCTGTCTCCCATTGGCGAGCCAACGAAATCTCATTGGCGCGCCAATGGGACCTGATTTTGGCTTGTTACTCTCTGCATTCTATTGGCGCGCCAATGGGAGCTTGTTGGCATGCCAATAGACCTTAAATCATATTTTCCTTAGAACTTGAATTTCTTAAGAAGAAAAGCTCCTAACAACCTCTATATAAGCACGAGTCTGTCCAAACCTTAAAAAAAAATCCTTTGGAGACTCAAGAGCAGAGAAAAACGCCCAGAATAAGGAAAGAATAAAACATTAACCCAGACTGAAGATTGAAGCATAAGATCGTCTTCTAGTTTTATTTTTAAGAGTTCTTGTTTTTGTTATAATAGATAGTTTAAGCCTAATGACAATTATGTTTAACTAATTCATTAGTCTATGATTGTAATGAATCTTGAGTATTATTTAATTTAATTTTCATTTTTCTATTCTTTTAAGTGTTGCTTGGGTTATTTATTATTCTCTATGTGTAATATGTTTTATTGTCTAGCCAATAATATGATAGTTTTGGTAAATCCTTAGAAACTTGGAAAAGGGAATTTGGGTTTAGCCATTAGAATAATAGCGTGTGTGATCATAATTTTTAATGAACAGATTTTCGTACAGGATATGAATATATCTATAGAGCATGCGTAATTAATATTATAACTTGTTCTTAATGAGTTTAACTTAACTTAATCATCATAGGAATATAGGTAAATGAATTTAGTTAGGCGTTTCTACCTGATTATCGACAGAGGCTTGGAGATACATTAGCATTATAGGTCAATAATCCATATTGATTGCTCAATTGGATAAAAAGTACGTAAATCTTGTTCGCATGTTTAATTAAGTGAAATTACAACCCTAAATTCTCATTCTTATAAGATTTTCTAAAGTAATTTTAGTTTTCTACTTTTATTTCTTTAGATTATTTAACTCTCACCTACATCAATTGTTTAGTTTTAGTTAAGTTAGATCCAGTTTTATTATTAATAGGATTAATAATAAATTCATGTGGATTTGACGTCTAATTTTTTATCAATATATTACTTGAGCGATACGTACACTTACGCACTGTAATAAAACCGCGATCAATTGTCATAATTTTCTTTCAAAGGTGCCAACATGCCCTTGAAGAAAATCTCATCAGCAGGTATCATGTTGTAATTCCTAACAGAGAATTCAAAGTATGCAAACCCTAGTGATTCCCTATAGTTACTTTCTTGATTTTGTGTGTCAGCAAAGTCATTAGAAAATGAGATTCTTGGGTCCATGCAAACCATGGACAAATGCAAAACTAGCTATTGATTAGATGTGTTACAAGTTTATGCTAGCTAGCTCTTTATTTACAGTGCTAAATTATAAATAGATTTGTGGATTTATGTGAATGTCATGTTATGTGTATGGTCATGAATTCGAACCCTGAAAATATCTTTATAAAAAAAAAAAAAAAATTATCGGGGTAAAACTATGTACATTATAATATTTTTTAGATTTTATTTACAGTAGAGATCTTATGCATTGGATAAAATTTTTTTGTGTAGATTTATGTATAGGAGGAAGCTTGGTGTTTATATATCTATTCTTTTTTATTTGTTTAATAAATATTACAAATTTTTTATTTATTGTTATTTATTTTGTGTTCATTTATTCATTTAATTTTTTGATTCTTTATTAATTTATTTAACACTACTTATATATAATAGATATTTTTATTTTTTGATAGTTTATTGTTTAATAAATCTAATATTTTTTATGCATATTTTTTTTATTTTGAAGTGGAGAAATTTATTTTATTAAAAATCGTGTTGATTCTGATTCTAATTTTTTTTTACTTTATTAAAAGTTGTTTATCTTATTTACTTTTGTATATCAATATTGTAACGACCTCAATTATCTTACTCACGTTTTGATTTTTCTATCCGGGTTAGTGAATAATTTCCGAGATAATTATGGTGCGTTTACGTACTCGTAATCGGAATGAGATAGAATCGGAATGAAATGGAATCGGAATGAGCTGGAATGAGAATGATAAATCGGAATCAAAATAAGTTGTTTACTTAACTGTAGGAATCAGAATCAGAATGAAGCAGTATTACCATTGATGTTTTTACCTTGTCCGGTAATCGGAATGAATTGTTAAAAAATTACAAAAATACCCTTAGTTATAATTATATATTAATTTATTATTATTATTTTATTAATTATTATTAAATTTTGATGTATAAAATTACTCAATGTTAAATTATTCTTTTATTAAATATTAAATATTATTTTATTATTAATTATTGATTAATAATTTTATAATTATTTATTATTTAAGTATTAATTAATTATTACTTTATTAATTAATTATCAATGTATTAAATTATTAAATATTAAATTATTATTTTATTAAAAAGTTAAAATATTATTTTATTATTAATTATATTATTATTTATAAATTAAGTATTACTTTATTAATTATTATTAATGTATAAATTAAGTAGATATTATATATTCTTTTATTAAAATATTATTTTATTAAAATAGTAAATAGAAATATTTTTATTAATGATGATTAATTATTAATTATTGATATATTTTATTTATTATTTATAAATTAATATTAATTAATTATTTTAGGGATCATATTGTAATTTCTCATAATAATGAGAATGAGAATCTCATTCCCATGAGGTGATTCCCATTCCTCATTCCCAAATTTGTGGACCCCACTCTCATTCTCATTCCCATTTTTATTCAATTTTAGGAAGTAAACAACCTTAATGGAAATGATTCTCATTCCTCCATTCTCATTACCCTCACACCAATGGAAATTTGAAAATAGGAATGATAGAAGCCCAAACCCATAATAAACCAAATCAATAATTAAAAGCCCAATGACTAAATTAAAAAAAGATAAAGGCCCAAGCCCATAAGAAACCAATGTGTAAATTAAAAGCCCAAGTCTTTTGAAACTTCTACACACTTTTATTTAATTAACAAGTAATACGGAAAAATAAGAAAATTAAAAACATAAGAAAAGAAGAAACAAATTTTCTTTTCTTTAGGCTACAGACGTGTGAGAGAGAGAGAGAGAGAGGAAGTGCAATCTTTCTTTGTCAACAAATTGAAGCTAATCAAGTCACCCATTTTAGATGATCTCCAAGGAAGGAAGGAGAAGGTAGAAAATTGAAGTATTTGAAGAAGAAAAGAGATTAATTGAGGTAAAGTATCCTTGACCCAAAATTAATAATTTAAAATTGTTGAATGGATGATTGGAGTGTGTTGTTGAGTTGATAAGGATGGAGTTTGAGTAGTTATATTGATGAAATGGGAATTTTGGGATAACTTTATATTGTTTTTCTAACTTGTGGGTTTAGAAGAATGATGGATTTTTGGGTGATGATGAGATAAATTGGGTGATTTTGATGGTAGGGATGATAATTGGATGTTAAGAATGAATTATGGATGCAATATTTTTTCTTGGAACTGTTTGAATTTGGCTTGGTCGCGGTTCACGCAGAGGCAGTTTCTGCCCAGCGAAACTGCGACACATCGCGACGCACAGCATGTGCTGCGTCGCGACGCGCCAAGCAGGAAACAGAAAAAAATTTCTGGTTGATGGGACGCGAAGTCTAAGGGATGTATATTATTTCTATGATTCATTCGATTAGTAGAAAGATCCTAATAAAGTAATCTAGTAGGATTAAAGAATTGTATAGGATTACGAATCGTATTTTATAATTTTGAATTCTAATCCCATGTTTCTTTCTCATAGATACTCGTCAGGAGCCACGCTCACCCCAGTGACATAGAGAAAGCTTAGCCGGACTTCAAATATGTGAGTGGAGATTTATTTTCTTTTCACAAGATGATTTTATGATTTCTTGCTTCAGATTTAGATATCTATTTCGAGACTTATTTTAAAGTTTTAGGGCGTTAGCCTTGTTTAGTTTTCAGACATGTATTACATGGAAATGAATTTGAGTTTTTAAAAGGTTATCATCATTGTTTTCATGTTTTCGGGGCATGAGGTAAAAACTCACCCCGGTATGTAACTTGACAGTTTGGAATTGACGGATATAGTGATATGTGCACATGTGGAGGACTGAGGGGACGCTCTCAGATCCTCGAGCCGGGCTAGGGGATGGCGATACGTAACGCTCCTAGACCCCAGTTTTGAGCTTGGGTGGTAGCATAGATCCGCACCCCCAGCTCCAGTTTGTGGCTTGGGGGACGGCGATACATAACGCCCCAAGACCACCAGATTTTGAGACAGTAGTAGCATGCTTTGGGGGACGGCGATACGTAACGCCTCAAAGTCATGGATTTTCACTTCTGCCTCTAGTTAGGCGTATGGGGGACGGCGATACGTAACGCCTCCATTCGTCCAGTTTTTCTACAACACCTGAGATATGTTTTAGAAAGTTTTCATCAAAATATTTTTCAGATATAAAGAAAAGTACAAGTTTCAAAAGTTTTCAGAGAAGTTTTTAAATACAGTGATTTCACATGATGTTCTGACTTATGTTTTTATTTTTGTAGCTCCACTCACTGAGATCCTCTGGACTCACCCCAATAATACTTTTGATGAGCCATGTGCCTTTTTGGAGATACAGTTCGAGGACGAGAGTTACACTGCAGTCACTATTGTTGGGTCTATCATGCCAGAGCTATATTCATATAGAATATAGCCTTCTGTGGAGTTGTTTTGTTACAATATTGACATATGAGATGTTATTGGCATAATGTGTTTACTTTGGTACATGCATATATATACACATATGATGTATGAGATTTCGTTCATGATCTTGTATTTAAGTTAATCCAAACGTATCATTTGCATGAGTGATAAGTGTCATTGCATGGCATTAAGACTAAAGTAAGCGTTCTAGTCATGAGTTAGAGGCTTAGGCGACAATAGGATTTTGTTGCCTGCCGGTAACATTCTCGTACTGGGGATGTTACAAGTATCCATTTATTCTTTTACTTTATTAAAAAAATTTACTTCATTAAAAATAGTGTTGATTCTGATTCTGATTTTATATTTGCTTTATTAAAAATTATTTGTCTTATTTAATTTTCGTAAATCAGTATCCATATCTACTTTTACTTTATTAAAAATTATTATTTTTATTTGTGTTTACTTCTTATATAAAGAGGTAGTTTCCAAGTTTGAAGGTAAGATCATTTAAATCTCTCTCATCTCATTTTCTCTTTTCCTTTTAGCATATCATTCTCTCTTCTTATAATAGAGTTATCATCTTAGTAAACATTATGGATAACTACAACTTGGGCTCATTTTCAGATAGTTGATCATGTAAACTACAACTTGGGCTCATTTTCAGATAGTTGATCATGTCAAAATGATGTTCTAAGTGGGGAGAGCATCTCCAACAATAGTCGCGATTATATAACTGGATTTACTACAGACCAGGTTAGTTATTATGATTGTATTATGTATATTCGTTATTTAATTTTAAAACAGAGAAATTATGCATATTTGTTATTTATACATCTTCGTTATCTTTTTATATATATAGAATTTTGAAAGTAGAGAAGATATGATAAATTGGGCGAAAAGAGTTGGTCTAGAAAATATTATTATGGTAGTGATAAAAAATTTTACGAATTTAAAAGGCGGATTATAATTACAGGAGCATTTACTTATACTCACCAGCGGCTTTGCAAGATGCTACAATTGACTAGATCTCCTCGAGTACATGCAAATCGATATATTATGGGTCTCGTAACTCTTTCTAGATCAAAATTTATAGTCTTTTTAAATTCAGTGCGCAGCTAATGCTCCTGCGTGCGTCTGATACGTCTGTTAGGATCTGAAACATGTTCAATTGCTCCATTCTCCTTGATCCATTACTTTCTATTAATAAATCACAAAATGACTCTAATTAAGATTAAGACATATGATAATAAAGTTGAGTTAACAGTGTTCTAAGTACACTTTCGTGCACTTATCACTTTTCAAATAGAACTATGAATATTATGGAAACAATGAATTGATTGATACTTTATTTTATGTGTGTTAAAATTGTAAAAAGTACAGGAGCATTTACTTATTTGATTATTTAGAAAGAAAGAAAATAATTTTTATCTTGGATTAGAATTTTTCTTATAAATTTTCGCTTAAATTATTAGAGACTGGAAATAAGCTGGTTGGGGGTGTGATAAACACTAAAAAGTACACATTTATTAAAAGAAAAATTAATCATTTTACACTTGTAGTTTCATTAATCCCCTAAATTTAGCACATTTGTTAAATAATAATTATATTTATGTTTATTGTGATTTTTATATTTATGTGGGTGAAATAATACTTTGGATGCATAACTAGAAAAATGGACTTGACATTTGGATTTTGGAGGCCAGACACTTAATATGGCGTTCTAACAGTGTACAACTTCGGAAATACCAGCCTTGCATAATTTGCGTATTTTGGCCATAACTTTTTACTCCGATATCGGATAGAAGTGATTCTAGTTCCACATGAAAGAATACTCAAATATCTACAATATTACTATAGACAAATTTAATTATGAAGTTTTCAAGGTCGAAATTGATGAAAGATCCAAATTGTGTTATAATTAGTTAAGTCAAATAAAAAAATATAAAAAAATAAAATATTATGATGGTAATCCACCGAATGCAGATTGTCATCATCTTTCACCATCATCTCCCAGTAAACATGCTTGCATGTTTGGTGGAAGCAATTGCAATTGAATTTGGAACTGTAATCACTTCTATCTGAAAATTTATGGAGTTTCAACTTTTGTGTGTGTTATTTTTTTTAAAGTTTTCTTGTATTTTTTTCTTTCAGTAATAAAAATTATGTGTGTTTTTATTCAAATTATGAGTAGTTAATTTATTTTTTGCTGGGGTAAAGGGTGAAGTTTTTAAAATGAAAATACAGATTAATCTCACTTATATTATATATATAAATTCTAATCTAATGATTAATACTTAGTTTAAATCTGAATTAATTATTGATAAATTTTGTTACCTCCTACATGGTTAGTTTTATTTATTTGGCATAATTGAGTACCTCACTGGACTTACTATAGACAAAATTATCACCGCTTTTATGGCTGATTTTATTTATTTGGCATAATTAATTCCTGAAATAAATTAATTGGGTAATAATGATAATTTATATATTATAAAAAGTAATATTTCTAAATTTGAAATATTAAAAGTGGATCCCCTAGCCCCCAATATTTTTTATTATTGCAGTTTAATTTAAAATTTAATCACTCAAACAATTCAATCTTTTTATTTTCACTCAAATTATTATTTTAGTTTTGTTGATGGTGTTTTCAGGCACTATGATGTTTAAAACAGCACGACAAGGGTAGAAGGGTAATTCCCTTCTTGGGTGAGATCACTAAAACCGACCCGACCCATAAAAAGCCAGCAGTAAGGGCCCGAGCGTTTTACAAATAAAAAGCCGACCACAACATTAGGATACCGAGCACATTATGGTTACAGACCGATCTCTTTATGATCGGCAGCCGAGCACTTTGGTACGAATGACCGGGGATTATCAGAATCGGCGGCAGCATTCTCAGTTCAAAGGACCATTATGACCGACCTCATGAAGACCGACCAGATAGCGAGATATGCTCCAGAAGATGACACCCTATCCTTGCGGATAAGAAGACAATCCTACCTTCATAAGAAATACTGACGAAGGCAGTGTCCTAGAAGGATAAAAAATAAAGGAAAAAGGTAGATTTGATTAAGGAATCCTTGTGGGAACATGAGAAAGTTTTCAACTAGGAATCCTCATACTAAGAGGAATCTGATTCCTTCACTATTATAAATAGAAAGGTAGAGTATGTGTAAAAGGCATCAGAATCAATATCAACCTCATTGTGCCAAAACTTGTAAAGCACAAGAGATACAAGTTTCAGCAATAAAAGAATAGTCTTGTTTGTGTCCGTGGACGTAGGTCGGATAAAAATCCACCGAACCACGTTAAAACTCCTTGTTTGATTGGCGTATTTATCTGTCTTTTGCTAAGTTTGCTTTTGGTCCCCCCATAACCAAACAAATTCACTATTGAAGGAGGATTATCTCGGGAGTGATATTCTCATATTACCCTGAGACCAAAATCCACCGTCAACAAGTTTATTAAATTTATTCCCTGTGGATCGACCCCGATCTTATCGGATTATTTTATTAATTCGACACTCTTATACTTGAGAGTAAAGAATCATTTTATGAGTGTGTCAATATATATTATATATTAGATATTTATTTATTTTAATTCTTTATTAATTTATTTAACACTACTTATGTATAATAGAATATATGTAGCAATAATTTTCCAGAAAAAGCACATGTAATAATACAGAAGAATAAATACACAAAAATACATAAAAACATAAATTCTAATTTATGGTTTCTCCAAAGTTTTCTCCTGACACACTTGATGATATTCTCATAACTTCGTACCATAAATGATTACATATCAAATACTACTAAACAAGTAAAAGAGAAAAATATAAATATTAAAAAATAAATGAGATAAAGAAATAAAATAATTAAATTAAAAATTAGAATTAGAAAATCAACTAATTAAATCAAAAGGACAATTATTTAAATGATTAAGGATATTGTAAAAGAATAAAATAAATAAACTATAAATGACTAAATTGATTTAATACATTTCAAAAGTCTTACGTTTATTTTCATAAATGAGCACTGCTTTTCCCACTCCGAAACCCCCTTCTTTTCCCTCTTTCTTACGAAATTTATAATAAAACCCTTTGTCATTTAATAAAGGCAAAAATGCAAAACTCACTCTCTAACTTTCACGTTTTTTCATTTCAGTCCTCTAACTTTCAGTTTTGTCAATTCAGTCCTCTAACTTTCAATTTTTGTCAATTCAGTCTTCCGTTACAAATCCGTTACTGCTGCCAAAACGACGCCGTTTAACGGAGGACTGAATTGACAAAAATTGAAAGTTAGAGGACTGAATTGACAAAACTGAAAGTTAGAGGACTGAAATGAAAAAACGTGAAAGTTAGAGGACTGAAATGAAAAAACGTGAATAATAGAGGGTCAGTTTTGCATTTTTTATACCTTAATTTAGGCCATATTAAATTATTTTTCTTTTTCTTATTTTTTTAAATAGTAAAAGAAAAAAAAATAGGCTACAACTGTTAAGAAAATTAATAAATATAATTTTAATGATAACAAGAAAACAATTATATTCCAACAATTACATTTCAAAATGTAATTTGTATTTTATAATTTTTAATATTTGATTTGACAATGTAATTTATAAATATAATTTTAATGTAATTGAACAGTAATCTCTAATGTCTCACGAAAATGTTGAAGATAATGCTTGTGCAGGATCGATTTTCATCAGATCATTATTTCTTGAATGAATACAATTTTTTTTTTAAAAAAATGAATGGGTTGTTACTTAGCTCACTAATTACTTGTCTAATGTTGGAATTTGTTTTCAATTTATATTATTATTAGTAGTAGTACAATATTAAATTAGTTTGGTCAATTCAGTCCTCTAACTTTTACGTTTTTTCATTTTAGTCCTCTAACTTTCAGTTTTGTCAATTCAGTCCTTTAACTTTCAATTTTTGTCAATTCAGTCATCCGTTAAACGGCGTCGTTTTGGCAGCAGTAACGGATTTGTAACGGAGGACTGAATTGACAAAAATTGAAAGTTAGAAGACTGAATTGACAAAACTGAAAGTTAGATGACTGAAATGAAAAAACGTGAAAGTTAGAGGGTGAGTTTTGCATTTTTGTCTTTAATAAATGACAAACCCAGTCTTTTTTTTAATTTAATTATTTGATTTAAGTAAATGATTTTTTTTTTATTTTTTTGTTTTATTTTTTAAATGATAATAATATTCATACTCCTTTAAATAAATTAATTTAAATATTTAATTATATTTAAATATTTTTTATTTGATTCTTTTATTTTTTATCTCAATTATTTTACTTCGTAATGTTAAATAAATAAACATAAAATAAATATAAATACGTGGGAGAGACATGGGAGGGGGACTGACAATATACTTTTCAAGTGGGGCATATTTATTGAAAATGCAACTTGTTTCCTGGCAATACTCTTACAGTTGTCACTATGGTCCTTCAATAATAGACTTGTATCATAATACTTTCCAAAGTCGAAGACTTTTCAGTGCACATACAAGTCTTCCATGAGATATCCTTGATCACTGAATCACAAATTCACATCAAAGATTGTTTTGCATTTTTGATTTGCTAACACAAAATGGCAGAGGCTTTACTTCAAGTTGTGCTTGACAATCTGAACTCACTGATCAAAAACGAGCTTGGATTGCTACAGGGTTATGAGAAGGAGATGGAGAAGCTATCAAGCACACTCTCAACAATCCAGGCTGTGCTTGAAGATGCTGAAGAGAAGCAGCTGAAAGACAAAGCATTGCAGAATTGGCTGCGGAAACTTAAAGATGCAGCTTATGAGTTGGATGATATCTTGGACGAGTGCCAAACACATGCCTCCCGTTTAGCTGATGCCAAGAAGGTACTGTAAGTTATTTGATTAAATGAATTGATGGATAGATAAACTCATACTTGTTTTAAGAGATAGTGCTAGAGATATTTAACAACTTACATAAAGAAAATGATAAAGTTTATTTAACGTCTTCGATGGAAGGAAGTGTAAAAGACTTATATAACTCATGCATTTATTAGATGGAAGGAAATGAATGGTTAGGCTTATTACCCAAAAGAGTCATAAGTTATATTAAGGTTAATTATAAAAGTGTCCTAGCTAAATTTATGCTTACATTAAGGATTTGTCTCTATTATAAATGAACTATAAATTGGAATATGGTAAAAGACACCTTTGTTAATTTGAATTTTATTTCTTACAGGTACATGGTTCTTATCTTTCCTGCTTGCATCCAAATGTGTTTTTTCGTCACAAGATTGGAAGTAGAATGAAAGATGCAAGAGAGAAGTTGGATGGAATTTCTGAAGAGCGGATGAAATTTCATTTGCGGGAGACAGTTGCGGATTCGCGAGTTGAGGTCATG
This sequence comes from Zanthoxylum bungeanum, assembly GCA_019454045.1. NCBI lineage: Eukaryota > Viridiplantae > Streptophyta > Magnoliopsida > Sapindales > Rutaceae > Zanthoxylum > Zanthoxylum bungeanum. The sequence goes on from SKCR01038614.1 coordinate 16,513, forward strand.
GCAAGGCGAGAAACTGGCTCAATTGTAACTCAACCAGAGGTTTATGGAAGAGAAGAAGATAAAGAAAAGATAGTTGAATGTTTAGTTAATGATGTCTCAGTTTCTGATGATATTTCCATCTATCCAATACTCGGTATGGGGGGCCTGGGAAAGACAACACTTGCTCAGTTGGTTTTTAACGATGACAGGATAGAAAGGCATTTCGAATGCAGGATTTGGGTGTTTGTTTTTGAGGATTTCAATGTGAAGAGGTTGATAACTAAGATTATAACATCTTTGGGGGGACAAGTTGGTGAAACTTTAACTTTAGATGATTTGCAAAGACGCCTAAGAGATATGCTGAATGGAAAACGGTACTTGCTTGTTTTAGATGACTTGTGGAATGAAGATCAAGAGAAGTGGGATCAGCTGAAATGTACACTGACTTGTGGATCAAAAGGATGTTCAATTGTTGTCACCACTCGTCTTGCAAAAGTTGCTTCCATTGTGGGAACACTCCCAGCGCATCATTTGTCTGGTGTATCAGAATATGATTGTTGGTTGTTGTTCAAGCAACGAGCATTTGGAAATAATACAGAGCAGCCTATGAACATCTTAGCAATTGCCAAGGAAATAGTGAAGAAGTGTCAGGGTGTTCCACTAGCGGCAAAGACTTTAGGAAGCCTGATGCGCTTTAAAAGTAACGAAAATGAGTGGCTTCATGTTAAAGACAGTGAACTTTGGAACTTACCCCAGGAGGAAAATTCCATTTTGCCTGCCTTGCGATTGAGCTATTCCAACTTACCGGTGAAACTGAGACAATGTTTTGCTTTTTGTGCTGTATTTCCTAAAAATTTTGGAATTCAGAAGCACCATCTGATTCAACTTTGGATGGCAAATGGTTTTATTTCGTCCAATGGAACATTAGATGCTGAAGAAGTTGGTAATGAGGTATTTAATGAATTATACTGGAGATCTCTTATCCAAGACAGTGATTCAGGATACACTCAAGTTTACAAGATGCATGACCTAGTGCATGATCTTGCCCAATCAGTTGCGGAAGATGAATGTTGTATTATAGAAGCCGAAAGAACATGTGATCTTTCATCAAGACGAACCCACCATGTGACAGTTACCTTTTCTAACGATTTAGTTTCCATTTCTGATGCTTTGTACAGAGTTCAATGCTTAAGGACACTCTTAATAAATCCAAATTACTCAAGCGCATTCTCTAATTCTAATGAGTGTAGCAGTGATATTTCAAAATTTCATTCTCTGCGGGCACTAGAAATAAAGGATGGTAGATTTATCAAGTCGTTATCTTCAATCAGAAATTTAATGCATTTAAGATATTTGCACCTTTCTCTTGGTGGTATAAAATATCTTCCAAGGTCACTATGTAGCTTGTGGAATTTGCAGATTTTAAGTCTGAAACGGTGCCATGCTCTCCGGCAATTACCACATCACATGAGACGCCTGAAGAATCTACAGCATCTTTACATCGAAGGCTGTTCTTCATTAACCTCCATGCCTCCTAAAATTAGGCAGATGACTGCCTTGAGGACTCTTCCTTTTTTCATTGTGGGCAGAAGGAAAGGTTATCGCCTTGCTGAACTACAGTGCTTAAACCTCAGTGGTCGACTACATATCAAGCACCTTGAAAGAGTTGGAAATCCCTTGGATGCAGTGGAAGCTAGGCTTGGTGAAAAACAAAACCTCCGTGACCTTGTCTTGTCTTGGGAAAGTGATGGGCAATCTGGCTTGCAAGGAAATGCTGAAAAAGTATTTCAAGCACTTGAGCCTCACTCGAACCTTGAAAGACTGATTATCTCAGGATACAATGGTATCAATATGCCTCATTGGATGAGCAGTGCAGTGCTTAATAATGTTGTTTCAATGGAGCTTGAAAACTCTAGTTGCTTACAACTACCTCCCTTGGGGAAGCTGCCGTCTCTAAAACATCTCAGGATTAGCGGAATAAAACATGTGAAGTACATTGACAACTATTTCCCTGGTGAAGGGGTAAAAGTATTCCAAGCGTTGGGAACACTCGAGCTATACAAGTTACCAAGTTTGGAAAAGCTTTCAACTGAACAAGGAAGAAACACACTCCCTTGTCTGAAAAGCATGTTCATTTCAGGATGTCCTAAATTGACTTTGCCCTGCCTTCCATCACTAACAGAGTTGAGAGTAAAATCACGCTGCAGCGAGGTCTTGCTGAGTTCAATCTCAAATCTAAATAAGCTTACTGAACTTTGGATTGAGGATAATGATGAGGTGAAGACGTTGCCAGATTCAGTTTTCCTTGACCGAACTAGTCTTCAATCATTAACAATTCAGGGTTTCACCAAGCTTGAAGTGCTGCCCTCTGACCTAAGAAGCCTCAGTGCTGTAAAGTCATTGTGTATCAGTAAGTGTCATGAGCTTGAATCTCTTCCTGAGCAGGGCATGGGATACCTGAAATCTCTTCAATTTTTAAAAATCGAACACTGTAACAAATTTAACTGTTTGTCAGGTGGGTTGAAACACCTCACTGCCCTTGAGAAATTGATTATTGCGGATGTCCCGGAGTTGGTCGAATTTCCAGACGGGTTTCAGCATCTGGTTTCCCTCAAATGTTTGTACTTAGATTATTATCCTGCTGATTCCTTCAAGTTATCTGTTTTACCTGAACCATTGCAGCATATCCCCTCCCTTGAAAGTTTGACCATATCTTGTTTTCCAAATATGACTTCATTGCCTAACTGGCTGGGCAGCCTTACTTCTCTTCGTTCACTCAAAATCGAAAGTTGCGGTGAATTGAGCAGTCTTCCCGCAAGCATCCAGAATCTTACCAACCTACACACTTTGATCATACATCAGTGTCCTCAACTGAAAAAGCGATGTCAGAGAGAAATTGGAGAAGATTGGCCCAAAATAGCACACATTCCAATTGCCCATGTTTCTTGAGCCACTGGTAGAGGAGGAGAGTTCAAATTGTTGCATGCGTCTATTTCAGAGGTATGTTAATGCTTTCTTGACTCAACTCCTTATTTTGTTGGTTTTTTTTTTTTTTTCCACCAACTTTGAACATAAAAAATGATTTTTTTGCAGATAAAGAAAATGCTTGTAGGAAATTTCAAAAGGTTGTTGTGCCTGTGTAAGAGTTTCAAGCTGTTGTATCGAGAAGCTAAACTACTTGTATGTCAAATAAATAAATAAATAAAAAGGTGAGATTTTACAGAATGTTGTACTTGAACAGAATATTTATATTTGAGTGTGTGGCTGTGTGCGCATTTGTTTTCGTATAAGCCTTGCTTCAACCCATGGCATACTTGATTCAATTGGTGTAAATTTTAATTTTCATAAAAAGTGGATATTCTTCATTTTAGTTGGTGGATAAATAAAAAAATTACTTCATTAATTGTTGAACATATTTGACAAATTTTTAATACGAAGATTAAGATTTTTTGATAATTTATATTATCTGAATTGTGGTTTATTATGTACAAATCATGCCAAGTTTCAATAGTCTTTAAGAAAATGATGATATTCTGCCAATTCCTTTTATTAACAATTTTATGAATTGATTTATGCTAATACATCGTTTGGATTAAGCAATTATATATGCTACTTTTGGTATTTACCTGGAGAACATTTTCTCTTAATATTTGATCAATGCATCTCTAATCCAAAAAAGTTTTCAGTTGTAGGGAGGATTTTTTTATTAGCTCACAAGTATTGCAGGCCGCACTTCCCAACATCTCTTCAGTTGAACCCTTCTTTAATCAAAAGTTTAACAAATCAAATCACACAAATTAAGATCTAAAACACACACACCAGAAGCAAAGTTTGTGAACATGTGAAGAGCAATCAACGGTGCGTGAAAAATGAAAAAGTTTCTGAAGGCGCCTATTGTAGGTTTTGTTCCATGAACCAATTGTTATTGGCATAGGAACCCTCTCTTTAGTGCAACAGGTAAGGATTCCTCTGTTGAATGAGGAACGGCAATGCCGAGTGCAGCGGAATCCGTCCGAGATCAAATCCCGAGCGAATAATTTTTTTTTTTTTTATTCGGCAGTGGCTTAAGAAAAAAAAGGGAAAGTGAAATTGCTTTTTGTTTTTATTTTGTTTTAAATTATTCCAATGTATTAAAAATATATGAATATATCATCATGTATAAATTTTTCATACATCAAATTAACTTCCATAAGCTCAAATAAAAATTCCTAACACTTTAACAAATTTATCAACACTTTACAAATTTAATCCAAGTATCAAAATTATTTTCCAACACTTGAAAAAATAATCCAAGCATACAAAATTAATATATCAACTATATACTAATTTTTCATACACTTTAATACTTCATTTTCCTCACATACATGCATCTAATTATTCAGCACTTCCACAACAATTTTTCTCAACAAAAATCATCAACAAAACAACAATAAATTTACAAATTAAATTTACCAACAATTGATTTCAACCATTGCCAATTGTTGAAGCTTTGTATCCAAAATCCCCAATTCCTCCAAGCTCTTGATTCTTTGAAATTCCTTATTCCTCCACCAAATTTAGCTTCTTGAATTGGTTGGGTAATTTTTGGTGAGAATATTGACTTGAATTTTTGAGATAAAAAAATCAATCATTTTCTTATTCTTTGTTTCGACAGAGGGTAGGAACAAAAACAACAAAAGCCAATTTCTTTTTCTTTCTTTTTTCGGCAGAGAGGGCAAAGAGTGGAGAGAAAAAAGTAAAAAAAAAAAAAAAAAAATTCTTCCTTTTCCTTTTTATTTTTATTAAAATTAATTAAAGAAAAACAAAAACAAACCATAGCCATTAAAACAAACCATAGTTTAAGGGAATCTTTTCCCTACACCACATAATTCAAAAAATTAACTTAAGCAAAGTTAAAATAAAATTATCTCACCAACCAAGGTAACTAAATTGCAATTAAAAGATTTTAATTACTTTAACTAAAAAATATTCAATTACATTAACTATAGTTACCTTAAATAATTAATACCTTTATTTGTATAATCTAAGTAATTAATTTTGCATTTTAATTTAACAATTAAATTAATTCATTAATTAATTACTAATTTTATGTAAATCAACTTTACATCTATTATACAATAAACTTATATAAACTCTTGATATAAATTAATTAATTCAATTCATCTCATGAATTATCGGATCAAACAATTTAATCCTTAAAACCCAAAACGCTTTGCAACATTTGACGAAAGTCGCCCTAGTGCTCAACGAGTAAACTTAATATAGTGGAACTCTCTAGGCTCACGTTCGGTTGTTACTTATATATATACATATATATCTCATATACTTATATACATATTCATGAAGCCCTGCCCACCTACAAATCATGGCTAAAAATAACACGACATGCTGAACCATATAAGTTGAGGTTAAAACGTTAATGTATAATTTTTTCGTCATAACCGTCTCCAATTGAGTAAGGTTATAGTTTTACTGTCAAAACTTTATCTACTCAATATAAAATAAATTTTCATAATCATATTCCATTAATAAATAATATATGCAAAAAAAATTTCAATATTATTTATAATGTTAAAGAAACAATTTCTTCTACAAACTTTTGGCCAAAAGATTTCTGGAATATACTCTGAAAAATTTCTGGAAACATAATCCAACCATATGAACCGACGAATCCTCATATTAACGCACACCGATCTTCGTGAGTATCGGTCTATACCTAACAGTCATCCAGAGGTCAGACCATAAAAGGTCTCTGACATGCATGATATCAGGCACAAAGGATCACTCATAAGACCACCGTGGTGTCTCAAGTCAAAGGACCACAATAACTACTCAACTCGAAAAGACAACTATTGACAGTTTTATGGAATATCTATTAGTCATCTTTTATGAGTTTGTTCGATATTCATTCCACTAATGAATATCTGCATCTCTATACGAACTTCTGCTAAGCTCATAGTCTGTTGAGACAAACCATATGTCCATTACATATATAGACAATGCACTAGTCTGACCAATATAATGACCAACTCATGTCAATAGATCTAGACCAGGAATAATTTATATTCGAGAGAATGCGTGATATTTCTCAACACCATTTACAACTCTTGCAACTATATCACCATATATTGTACCTCTCGTATATTTACTAATTTCATATAAGATTCCGAGTAAAACTCGAAATCTCTAACTCTTAGAGTAATCTAACACTTAGATTTACAATATATAAATAAAAGTCAGAAATTACTATACAAATAAATAAATAATCATGATAAAGAAAATATTACATTGCATAAATAATAAATATACATGCAAAAAGTGAATGGTGCTCGATCACCATTTCCAACACTCACACTTGATTTAGTGTCATTCACGATGGTATCTAATACCCATAGACTCCACGTATTTCTCAAACAACTTGGGAGTTAAGGCTTTCGTAAGTGGGTCTGCTACATTTTCTTCATTTCGTACTTTACAAACTATAATGTCACCTCTAGCCAAAGTTTCTCTAATTATGTGATACTTTTGTTCCACATGCTTAGATTTCTGATGAGCGCGAGGTTCCTTGGCATGAGCTATCGCATCATTATTGTCACAGAATAATGGAATAGGATCTATTATAGATGGTACTACTCCAAGCTCCGCAACAAACTTTTTGATCCAGACAGCTTCCTTTGCCGCTTCTGAAGCAGCAATGTATTCTGCCTCGGTGGTGGAATCAGCAATCGAACCCTACTTGGTGCTCTTCCAACTAATGGCACCGCCATTGAGAGAAAACACAAACCCAGATGTAAAATTTCTATCATCTGGATCAGATTGAAAATTTGAATCCGTGTAACCTCTCAACTGTAAGTCATTTTCTCCATAAATGAGAAACTTATCATTTGTACACTTAAGGTATTTCAGGATATGTTTCACAGCCATCCAATGGTCCTTACCCGGATCAAACTGATAACGACTTGTAACACTTACAGCTATGCTGATATCAGGTCTAGTACATAACATGACATACATTATGCTACCAACAGCGGAAGCATAAGGCTGGCTAAGCATTTTAGCCCTTTCATCATCTGTCTTAGGACACATTTTCTTAGACAGATGAATACATGTTTGAAAGGCACATTGACTGTCTTACAGTCAACAAAGTTGTACTTTCTAAGATCAAATCAATGTACTTGGACTGAGAGAGTCCTATCATCCTATTACTCTATCTCTATAAAGATTTATACCTAGTATATAAGAGGCCTCTCCCAAATCCTTCATGGAGAAATTCTTACTTAGATAGGCTTTGACAGATTGTAACATACCTATATCGTTTCCAATAATAAGTATATCATCAACATAAAGTACTAAGAAGACTATCATGCTCCCACTTACCTTTTTATAGACACGCGATTCCTCTTCATTTTTAATGAAACCAGAATATCTGATCACATCGTCAAAATGAAGATTCCAACTACGGGAAGCTTGTTTAAGTCCATAAATAGACCTTTTAAGCTTATATACCAGATTAGGATCGTTGGCGAATGCGAATCCCTCAGGTTGTTCCATATGGATATCTTCCTCAAGATTTCCATTTAGAAAAGCCGTTTTCACATCCATCTGCCAAATTTCATAATCATAATGTACGACAATAGCTAATAAAATCCTGATTGACTTAAGCATGGCTACAGGAGAAAAAGTTTCCTTATAATCAATACATGATTTCTAAGTATATCCTTTTGCTACTAGTCGGGCCTTAAAGGTTTCAACCTTTCCATCGGGCCCCCACTTCCTCTTGTAAACCCATTTACAACCGATAGGAACAATTCCGTCGGGAAGCGGAACCAAGTCCCAGACTTGATTATCATGCATTGAGGCAATCTTGGATTTCATAGCTTCCAGCCATTTCTCCGCATCGATGTCTAACATCGCCTCTCTGTAGGTTAAATGACCATTTTCTTCGATTAAGAAAACATCGAGGGCATCGTCAGATGTCGTCCTGTACCTAACAGGGGGTCTCGTTATCATTTGTGACCTACGAGGTGGTTGTGTTAAAGGTATCTCATCTTCCTGAAATTCTGGTTCTATCGTCGATTCAATGTTACTTTGATTGACTTCATCAAGATCAATCATTCTATGATCTGCACTTTCTAACACAAATTGTGTTTCTAAGAAAGTTGCATTTCGAGCAACGAACACATTGCGGTTCTCGAGATCATTGAACTGATATCCCATGGAATTTTTAGGATATCCAATGAATCGATACTTGTACCCTCTAGGTGCAAGTTTATCCCATTGTGCAACTCTTACATAAGCAGGACAACCCCAAATCTTAACATACTTAAGACTCGATTTCCTTCCAGTCCATAACTCATACGGAGTAGTCGAAACGGTTTTCGATGGAACTTTGTTCAAAAGATGAGCGGTAGTGTCTAGAGCATGGCCCCACAAGTATATTGGTAGATCAGTAAAACTCATCATCGATCGAACCATATCTAATAAAGTTTGATTCCTCCTATCCGAAACATCATTGTGTTGAGGAGTGCCTGAAGGAGCATACTGAGCGAGAATCCCATTCTCTTTTAAATAACTCGTGAACTAACTCCCGATCTAATCGAAAGCATTTCAAGAGTTTTTCGGTTTGTTTCTTTACTTCAAATCGGTATTATTTGAACTTTTCAAAAGTTTCCGATTTGTGTTTCATAAGAAACACATAACCAAATCGTGACAAATCATCGATAAAAGTTACAAAGTATTGAAACCCACCCATGACAGCATGATTTATAGGACCACATACATCGGAATGCACAAGTTTCAATAAATCGTTAGCACGGTGTTCAACACCACTAAATGAGGATTTGGTCATTTTACCTTGAATACAATATTCACAAACTGGTAAAGGTTCTATGGTTAGATCTGATATCACACCATCTTTAACTAGTTTGGTTAGGCGTTTTATGCCTATATGACCTAATCTCATATGCCAAAGTTATGTGTTATTTATTTCACTCGATCTTTTCCTTTTAGATTTCTCTATATTAAAGACATCATGACTTTTTGTTAGAATGTAATGACCATCAACCATGGGACATGAAACAAGTAAAACATTCATATTATCATATAAATCCAAAAGACCATCTTTAATATTTACATGAAATCCTTCGCTGTCAAGTACATGAAGTGAGATGATTTGTCGTATCATAGACGGCACAAAATAATAGTTATTAAGTTTAATATTACATTCATCAGAGAGTTTCAAAAATAAAATTCATACTGCTTCAACTTGTAGAGAATCTCCATTCCCTACTCGCAGCTAGATCTCTCTCGGCTTCAATCTTCTAGTTTCCCTCAGATCCTGTAACGAATTGCAAATGTGAGAGGGACAAGCGGTGTCTAACACCCAAGTTGAACTAGAATCAAAAGCAAGTGTAATGTCAACAATAGGAAAATAAATACATGAGGGAGCTTTCTTCAAAGAGGCTAAATATTTTGGACAGTTGCGTTTCCAGTGTCCAAGCATGTTGCAATAGAAACATTTTCCTTTTGCAATATTTGTTTTCACCTTTGGCTTAGAAACCCCTGCGGAAGCAACATTTGGACCTTTACCTTTGACTTTCTTTTTCTTTTTCTGTTTCTTCCCAGCCGGCTTTTGAGAAGCCTGAGAAGGTCCAGAAGAAGAAGCACCAGTGACCATGAAAGCATAACTATTCTTATTTATGTCATCTTGAGCCGTCAACAACATATTGTGCAACTCAGAATAGGTGGGAAGCATCTTATGCATGTTAAAGTTAACATAAAGTCCTTGAAAGACTTAGGAAGAGATGCGAGAATCACACGATTCCCGAGGCGGTTGTCAATAAGAATATCCATCCTTTCGAGCTCTTCGATACAATCTATTAGTTTAATCACATGTGGGCTAACAGGTTTTCCCTCCGGGAGGAAAGTATGAAAAAGCTCGACAGCCACCCTATACATCTCTACCTGAGGTCGATCACTGAATAGTTCCTTCATATGCATCAAGATGGATCCGAAATCAGGCATCGACATATACTTCCTCTGTAGTTCCGGCACCATAGATCCCAAGATGTATGACCGGACTTTATGATCATCATCATTCCATCTCTTGAACGTCTCACGTTCCTCATCTAAAGCATCATCTGAAACCCTTGCCTGTATTGGGCAATCTAGAACATATTCAAGTTGCTCCGCTTGAAAGAGAATTCGGAGATTCATGAGCCAAACATTATAATTAACAGCACCCTGAAGCTTATGCGTATCAAGATACGCGAAAGCGGGTTCGAAACAGACATTCTGTCAACACAAGGAAAAATAAAATAAAGCGGAAAATTAATATTTAAATATCATGATAAAACACTAAATAGAATATGGATTTACTTTTTCTATAAAGTGCCCTCGCATTGTCTTACATATTCTTTATAATCTCTACAAATAAGAATACGGAAATTTAACTCTTAAATCTCACAATGCAAAGTAGATCCTTCTTGACATTTACGCAAATCTCACGCTTTAGCAATATTGACCTTTGTAAATTCGAGAAGGTAGACAACTATTGTCAATTGCATCTCATGCAACTCTTACATTCGGTCCTAAATCGAATCTCATCCTCACGCTTTAGCAATATTGGATAGTTCAATTTTTAGATCAACTTGTCTATCGTCGAAAGTAGGATACTAATATTAACCTCACGCTTTAGCAATATTGGATAATACTTTCTCTTAAATTCGACTCATCTCATTCTTAACCGGATTAGAACAAAACATTACAACCAATCCCTCATGCTTTAGCAATATTGGGAATAATCATAATGGTTTAACTAAGACCGTATAGACAAGTGGACCATGTCATATTTTCACACAAAATTAATGACACTTAGAACTAGTGTAAAGATTTAAACAAGCTCAAATGCATACAAATATTTAAATGTATGCATGTACAATAAAATGCTTAAACATGTAATCTACTATTAAATGTATGCATGGGCATTTTACACAATTAAAAAAAATTGTAAGGAACATGAATAATTAAAGGCATGTATCGCTCTGATACCACTTGTTGAATGAGTAACGGCAATGCCGAGCGCAGCGAAACCCGCCCGAGATCAAATCCCGAGTGAATAAATTTTTTTTTATTCGGCAGTGGCTTAAGAAAAAAGGGAGAGTGAAAATTGCTTTTTGTTTTTATTTTGTTTTAAATTATTCCAATGTATTAAAAATATATATATTATCATATATAAATTTTTCATACATCAAATTAACTTCCATAAGCTCAAATAAAAATTCCTAACACTTTAAAAAATTTATCAACACTTGACAAATTTAATCTAAGCATCAAAATTATTTTCCAACACTTGAAAAAATAATCTAAGCATACAAAATTAATATATCAACTATATAATAATTTTTCATACACTTTAATGCTTCATTTTCCTCACATACATGCATCTAATTATTCAACACTTCCACAATAATTTTTCTCAACAAAAATCATCAACAAAACAACAATAAATTTATAAATTAAATTTACCAACAATTGATTTCAACCCTTGCCAATTGTTGAAGCTTTGCATCCAAAATCCTCAATTCCTCCAAGCTCTTGATTCTTTGAAATTCCTTCTTCCTCCACCAAATTGAGCTTCTTGAAGAACAAGTCTTGGTGATCAAAAGGTGGTTTGATCACTAAAGAATGGCAACAAGATTTTCTCCAAATTTAACTCTTAAAACCTAGGAAAATCAAAGCTTCAAGAACACAAATTAACCCTCAACTCTTAAGGATTAATTCCATGGACTTGATTAATTGGTTGGGTAATTTTTGGTGAGAATATTGACTTGAATTTTGGAGATCAAAAAATCAATCCTTTTCTTGTTCTTTGTTTCGGCAGAGGGTAGGAACAAAAACAACAAAAACCAATTTCTTTTTCTTTCTTTTTGTCGGCAGAGAGGGCAAAGAGTAGAGAGAAAATAGTAAAAAAAAAATTGCTTCCTTTTCCTTTTTGTTTTTATTAAAATTAATTAATGAAAAATAAAAACAAACCATAGCCATTAAAACAAACCATGGTTTAAGGGAATCTTTTCCCTACACCACATAATTCAAAAAATTAACTTAACCAAAGTTAAAATAAAATTATCTCACCAACCAAGGTAACTAAATTACAATTAAAAGATTTTAGTTACTTTAACTAAAAAACATTCAATTACATTAACTATAGTTACCTAAAAAACATTCAATTACATTAACATTCAATTACAAACCATAGCCGGACTCAATGTAGAAAACACAAGATTTGAAGGTTAAAATCATTTTGCACATAACCCTAATGCATTTAAATGAATGCGCATGTGTCCTATAAACTTAAAGTACTTAAATTATCAACTCAGTTACATATAGAGTATAGGAAACAACTTTCCTTAGAGCAGCAGAAGTTGCTATTGTGGGCACCAGCTCCGGTATGGACCTTTAAAATTTTCTTTATCTTCTCATTTTGTTGTAGCCGAATTCCTCCAACTCTTGGAGAATGGATTTTGCTCATTTGATGTAGATGTGTTTCCTTTGATGTCCAATGCTTGAATCAACCACCCGATCTTCCGAACTATGAATCGAAACCAACAAATCGAAGTGTGAGCTTCACTCATAAAGATCAATCTCTACATAATTTTAGAGAAGTATAAAATCAAACTCTAAACTATTTAGAGAAATGATGTTGTCACAAAATAATTTTGACTTTAAGAAAGAAATGGTGAAGAAGATCAAATATCTAATTCACTCTTGTATTTCTTTTAACTTCTCAACACTTGAGAAATTAAATTTTCTTTAAACTATTAAAGAAAAAAATTCTGGATTTTTCTCTGTAACTCTCTCACAAAAATTGTGAATGTGTCCATCGATATAGTCACTACATATGAATATAGTCGTTCATGAATTTCTCATTAATAGAGCTGAGTCCTAAGTCCGTTATACCCTTCTAAATATTTTGTCTCTTAAGCACCATTGATTCTACAATGAACAATTAATTCATAACAATTATGAATATAAAATTTTCTATTCGTAATAGAAAAGTTGAGTGCTCAAATTATTCAAGTCCCGAATAAATTCTGAAAAGAGATATTCTTCTACTTCTCGTAAGAATGAGTGAATTTCATGTCTATATAAAACGTTCTCAACTACACACCAAATCATATCCCCAAAATACGTAGTTTTTGGACGAGAATGCTACATCAACCTCAACATAGTAAATCAAATAACATAGATTGTCATGCAGGAGTTCGTAGTACACTCAGGATTAAGATCAAATTCATATATGACCATCTAGTAGATAAAATGAATTTCTTCGGTTAACGGTTAACGAATATTAAAAGATATTCATTTTTATCTAAGTCTAGTCTTATATGATCACATCATACAAGGTGCCTCCATTCCCATGTCACTACATGAACGATCTCAGATCAAGGTCATCCTACAAGTATAGAAAATACCGCAACTATAGATAAACCACAAACAAAATACCCTATTTGTTTGCTCTCTATGGACAATTTAGATTACTAACTTCAGACATAAATCCTCTTGTGTATCAAACATACACTAAGTCTGAAAATACAAGAGTAATCAAGGTAAACAAGACAATTGGAAAATATGCGATTTAAATCAAACAACTTTGATAAATGAATAATGCATTTATTATTATTACAATAATCAATTCCGTTTACAATATATGAAGCTCTATGACATATATCCCAACAGAGAGCCCCAAGCTATAAGATTACACTAGATATCAGGGGTGTTCATAGGGTCGGGTCAACCCGTGACCCGACGTGACCCGACCCGCGTGGGTTAAAAAAATTTGTAAAATTTAAACCCGACCCTAAATTTTTAGGTTGGGCAATGGGTTTGATACTAAAACCCGACCCGACCCTATAATATTTTTATTATTTTTCTAAATTTTTTTATATTTTTCAAAAATTTTTTTTTAGTTTTTACTATTATTTCATTTGTTTATTACTTTTTTGCATTAAAACTTTATATATATGATAATTTTTGGGACATAAAATAACTAATATTTATATTTCAAAGTAATTAATTCATAAAAAAAATTATTTTTAATGACCTGACGACCCTACCCGACCCAAACCCGATCGGGTTCCACCTTCGCGTAACCCAACCCGCGACCCGAATTTTTTGTGACCCGGCCCAATCGGGTATCATAAAATTTTTAAAAAAACGACCCGACCTGACCCCACTAGATATCTTCATTTTGGCGTCTGAGTCTTCACATCCATTATGCTCTTCACGACCTATATGTTTCGATATCTTTTTGTAATGATCACAATTGCACTTCGAAGTCCTCTTGTGTTGCATCATCAAAATGTTGGGGTTTTGGGCAAAATACCCGGGTTACGCAACGGAATGCGAGAAAATCAAATTTTCCCATTTCCTTAATTTTTCACGAGTAATTGAAATAAAAATATTTATTTTAATCATTCAATACTCAAAAACATAAATTTTTTAACCCGAAAATCATAATTTCAGTAAATTACCATAAGACCCTAAAACTTTCAATTTTCATCATTTTAGTCCTAAGTTGTTCAAAACAAACTTAAATGATTTTCAATCACAACAAAAATGATTTGTACATCAAATATACAATAAAAAAATGAATCTGAAAATTTCCAGATTTTTCAGTAATTACGAAAATGCCCCTAAACTTTGCATTTTGATCATTTTAGTCCTAATTTGTCAAATACATAATTAGGTGATTCCCAATCACTACCAAAATGATTTATACATGTCATACCTATCAAAATACAAATTACAATTCAAGAAAATAATTTTTCCAAAATTGCCGAGAGGTCCCTCAATTTTCCAAGAATTGCACTTTAGTCCAAATTGGTTGAAAACCATTCAAGATCAAGTCCAATCAACACCAAAATTAATATGCTTTTTATATACATCATTAATTACCACATATATGAAAAGCCTCAAATTTTGAAAGGGTTATGAACCTAATTTCTCAAAATTGTCCAAATGGCCAATAAGCACCAAATTAAGTAAATTCAATACTTTAATTCATTCCTTACCACACCAAACAAGTCTCACCACAATGAAACAACTCAAGAAGAATTCTAGGTCAATTATGAGTGGCTAAGTAACTCTAGAATGGAAACTTCACCATCAAATGGTTAAAAGAATACATATAAACTAAATTCATGCTTTCTTCATACATATACATTCTTCCATCTTTCTTTCAAGTACCCAACCATCAAAATACATACACAAAAGAGTAGAGAAAAATCTAAGCTACACATATTGAAGCCTAGAATGAAAGAAACATTTTTCATGAAGAATAAAGTAAGAAAAACTTACTGATTTTCCAAAAATACAAGCTCTATTTTTGCTTTCTTTCTTCTTCTCTCTCAACTCTCTTTTGTATTTGATTTTTTAGGGTTCTTGAATAATGAAACAAAAAATAAAAAACCTTGCTTTTATATTTCCACTGATGGACGAAACAACAAGGAAAATATCAAGCATTTTTATTTTTTTTATTTCATTAAATAATTGGAAAAATGATTTAATGGAAAAATTGTGATATTTATCCATTAACATTAATATATATCACAACTTGTACCAATTAAATCAAGCCAATTTATCCACTAAAAAGTGGCTATTTCATCCAACTAAAACATGCCATTTCTTTACTTTAATAAAGTAAAAGATATTTATCATTTAATTAATTTAAATATTCAACATTTGAATAATCAATTAATTAAATACAAATATCTTAAATATATGTATTACATTTACATTAAATAATCAAAATACATATATTAATTATAAATATCAAATTCCACAATTTGATATTTAATAAATGGCAGAAAGATCTCGAACGCATGTATTATCGTTTAACCGTTAAACGACTTATAAATAATTAGTATTTTTTATAAATATTGCCATAGGGTTCTACGAGTATGTTTCATTAGTGAGACTTTCTAGATTCAGACATATTTGTCACGAAATCCAATTCAGTGTCCATAATCTACCCACCCATAAATTATGACTACCACGGATAAACTCGCTGAATCATACAGGTCGAGGTCATCGCATACGTATAATCCATCCATCACAAGTATTCGGATTAACCCAGAGATATAGATAAAAACGTCAAATCCCTATCGATATAATCCCGTTGACGATTCTATTTGCAATCTCTTAATAACACTTAGAACTTACTTCTACAGTGTACCACGGGCCCATGGATTTAACAGATTTCTAATTACACATTGAATACCTATGCTCTGTACACATAACTAACGGATCCTATCTTGATACGCACATGATATCATGAGTATCGGTCCACACCCAACGAACAAGCAGGGTTCTGATCTAAATAGATCGGTGACATGACTGCCACCAAAGTGTGGAGAATACCTCATACATCCACAGTGGTATCTCAAGTCGAAGGACCACTATCCCACTCAACCCAAGAAGATTCCTATTGACGTTGGTGTACCATCTATTAGGAAATCTTCAGTGAGTCATTTAGTGTTTATCCACAATAAACACCTACACGTCTATATGAGTCTCCCCAGACTCATGGTTCATTGGGATAAATCATCGGACCAAGTCTCAATATACGACATGTACTAGTTTCAGCAGATTTTACTAACCAACCTGTGTTAGTAAATCTTGACCCGGAACTTTATTTGATAATATATTTCTGGTAGTGTCACTTCCCAATGTCAATTACAAATTACTTTGTAACTGCGCACTACATTATATATTATTGGGTCTTTGTCTAATATATAAATATCACTAAATCATATTTAGTTTCAATTTAATCGTAATTAGATCAAATATGCATATAAAAGCAAGAAATACTACCATAAATTAAGTAATACAATGGAAAAATGAATTTTTCGTATTCATGAATCGGACATGAATACGATCCAGATTGGCACTCTGAGCACCAACTCTAATAATTTATCCCACTTGCTCTAGTTGTTGGACAATTATGACCCATAGCATCACTATTTGTACAGAACATGGTGTTATTGTACAAATTAACTATGTGACAAAGGAAATTGCACTTTTATCATTTGTAATTGGATTATCGGGATATATAAATGATAAAATTCCATATGATTAGTTCCGGATTAATAAGATATAAGACAATATTAATCCACTAAGGTTTAATTATTAAAATATCCCTAGTCATAGTATTATCGAGATTGGACATCGATAATGCGGAATAGACTAGTATTGTACTTGTGCGCGTTGTGGGAGCATAACGGCATAGTTCTCATATATTTAAGTATTGGATACTTATGCAAGTGTAATAGGAGGTTGTGTTTACCGATGGTACGGAAACAGCTTCGCTCTGGATAAACCCCTCAGAATTCCATTGGTAGTATGACTATGTGTCTATGGAAGTCCGAATCAGGGTAGGTGTATTTGGTCTTAACCTGAGACTTGCATCGCTAATACTTGCGACAATCAATATACTTTGGTTTTGGTCGTCCGGGGCTTTAATAGGTTCTGTGTACGGCTCTTCTGGGTATATTGAGAATCGTAGTGTATTGGGTGTGATGTCAAGATGAAAGTATCACTTCAGTCATATGAAGATGATGATCAAGAAGGATACGAAACTAGTACTCTTATATACTGCAGTCATCGGGATAATATGACTAGGTCATGTTTATCCGATTATAGAGACTAGTTACCAGTGATCCGATATGTACTTCGTACGGGCAGGCATAATTCCAGTCCCAAGCCTAGCATGTGACATCCGATACTGGATCGTAATACGTAATACTACGTATACTACGTCTGACATAGATTACATATTCCTTTAAAGAATATTTCTGGAGAATTGGGTAGGCACGTCGCTTTGCTAGAAGCCAACCATGTCTTGTAAATCAGTAAGAACGTGGTACCGGGTACGCACGTGTTCGGATGGTCCTGTTGGGGTGGTGCTCAGAGCGCCAATTCCCGGTTGTATTTCTGTTAAATACTTCTGTAAAACATTATTATTATGAATAATATATGCAGTTTCTATAATATAATCTATCTTTCTATATGGTAAAGACGTAATGACCCTAGAATGATTAGTCATGATACAGTTGCAAAGCGTCGCAACAAACATTGAGAAGTATCATGACGTTGTCATTCTCAGACAGTTCCTGGTCAAGGTTTACATTGAGAAGTACAGACTCCGATTTCCAATCGGATCCCGATGATAGAAAGTCTACATCTGGATTTGTCTTTACCCTTAACGGAGGTGCAGTTTGTTGGAAGAGTTCCAAACAGGGATCGACAGTGATTCCAGAACCACTGAGGCGGAATAATTGCAGCTTCTGAAGCTGCAAAAGAGGTGTGTGGATAAAGAACTTTATCACAGAATTGGGAGTTGTCCCAAGTATCGAGAATGCGATTCCATTATACTGTGATAATACTGGAGCCATTGCACAAGCAAAGGAACCGAGGGCGCATCAGAAGTCGAAGCATGTGGAACGCAAGTACCACATCATTCGAGAGATCGTGTCGCGAGGAGATATTGTCGTGTGCAAGTAGGTACCGAGTGAAGATAATGTAGCAGACCCGCTGACGAAGGCCATACCTCCGAAGTTGTTTGATATAAACACGTGGAGTCGATGGGTATTAGATACAATCGATATTGGCATAGAGCAAGTGGGAGATTTTGTTGGGGTTGGTGCTCAGAGCGCCAATTCCCGGTTGTATTTCTGTTAAATACTTCTGTAAAACATTATTATTATGAATAATAAATGCAGTTTCTATAATATAATCTATCTTTCTATATGGTAAAGACGTAATGACCCTAGAATGATTAGTCATGATACAGTTGCAAAAGCGTCGCAACGGACATTGAGAAGTATCATGACGTTGTCATTCTCAGACAGTTCCTGGTCAAGGTTTACACTACTTGGTCAGTATAGTAAACCCGTTAAGACCGGTACATGTCGTATACTGGAATATATGATTCCAATGGTTTCTCAATGAACCATAAGTCTTGGAGACTAGTATAGACGTGTAGGTGTTTATAGCGGATAAACACTGAACGACTCACCGAAGATTCTTAATGGATGGTACACCAGCGTCAATAAGAATCTTCTTGGGTTGAGTAGCACTTGTGATTCTTAGACTTGAGATGCCATTGTGGGCACATGAGACATCTTCTACACTTAGACAGCAGTCACGTCACCGATCTATTTAGATCAGACCTCCGCCTGTTCGTTGGGTGTAGATTGATCCTCAGGGTGTCCTATGTGTATCAAGATAGGATCCGTCAGTTCTGTGTATCAGAGCATAGGTAGTCCATATGATTAGCAATCAGATAAAACCATGGGCCCGTGGTAAAGTTTAGAAGCTAGTTCTAAACATTCTTTTGAGATTGCTAATAGAATAGTCGACTGGATAATCCCGATAGAGATTTGACGTTTACATCTATATCTCTGGGATTTATCCGGATACCTGTGACGGATGAATTATACATTTGCCATGACCTCGACCTGTATGGTTCAGCGAGATTATCCGTGATCGTCATAATCTACGGGTGGATAGATTATGGACACGAAATTAGATTTCGTGACGGATATACCTGAATCTAGAGAGTCTCAATAATGAAACATACTCGTAGAGCACTAGAGCAACATTAATAAATAATATTGATTATTTGTAAAGTCGTTTAAAGGTTAAACGCAAGATACGTGCTAAAAGGACTAGATAGTCATTTGCCTAATTATTGTGTATTTACATTTAATACTTGATTAATTTAAATACACATTAATTAATAGTCAAAATGAGTTATTTGACTTATATCCTAAATGAATATATGTTTTTAATATTTAATGTAAATATTATACATATATTTAATATATTATATTTGATTAATTAATTAATTATTTAATTGTTAAATGATTAAATTAATTAAAATATAAATATCTTATATTAGGATATTTAAAGTAATGATGTTAGTTGCTTTTGTTGACTTAAATAAATATCTAATAAAGTTGTTTTTAGATATTTAACCAAGTTGACTAAATTTAAGTTAAATGAAATTGAAATTAAAAATTCCATATACTTGTTGTGAAATTCGGCCAAGGCATAATTGGAACAAGTATATATTGTTTTCTTTCTTTTTCATTTGATAACCTAATACACTTTACCAAATACACTCCATTGAAGAAAACTAAGAAAGCTTGAGAAAAGAAAGACATATCAAAGATAGCTTGGAATTTATTTAGTAGTTTTTCAAACTTGCTATTAGAGAGGAAATTGTTCCTTAGGTTCTAGGCTTCAACATGTGATGCTCTTAGATTATTTCTTTCTTATTTCTTTGTGTTTTTTTTTATGGAAGTTTGATAGAAGTGTTGAGCATGTATGGTGAAGGAAGGTTGTGACTATTGTAGTTGTAAACTTTCTTTTGAGGTTTTTGAAACCATGTTGCTAATCTAGAGTTATTGACCCACTCTTAAATGACCTAGATTTGATATTGAGTTGTTTCATTGTGTTGAGACTTGGATTGGATGGAAGAATGATGATTGAAGTAATTGATTTAATGTATTTGGTCTAATTTGTCCAATTTGTGGAAATTGAAAAATTAGGGTTCATGACCAATTCCAAATTTGGGGATTTTCATATATGTTGTGTATTTGTGTGTGTATATGATGCATATAAACTTTCATGTTGATTGGATTTCATTTGGATGAGTTTTGAGACATGAAATGACCAAATGGCCAAATTGGGCACCAAATGGTGCATTCGGCTTTGGCATAGAATTTTGAGGATTTTTGTGGTTTTGGTGTTTTGATGTTTTGAACATGCTAAGTTCATTTGGAAATGATTTAGAATCATTCAAAATTGATTTGATCAATTTCGGATTAAAATGGACAAAAATACAAAGCAATGGTATTTCGGTAAATTCACTTAAAATTGTTTTATTGAATTTATTTTCATAATTTGATTATTGGAATATTAAATAAATATGTTTATTTAATTAATCCGAGAAAAAATTTTGAAATCTGAAAATCGGATTTTCACCGCTTCCGCTGCGTTACCGGATTCACCCCCTAAAAAACCCCTACAAAATGGTATCAGAGCGAGTCTGATTCTAGGCCACCTAATATGATTAGCCTTCATTGAATCAATGTTTAATCATGTTTTCTTGACTTTATGCATGCTTATTAGGATCTAAATTGGTTAGATTTAGGGTGTATGACACTTAGCGGAAAATCCCTAATTAATAAGGTTTGAATGTAATTATGTATTTGATGCATGTTATATGGTCCGTCTTGTCAATACGGTTTATGAATACTTCTTTGTGACTACATCCGAGACCGTGCCTCTGCTGTGAGGATGTAGCCGATAAAGATTTATTTATACCGGATGTATATCAGATACTAGGTAAATTCAAGTAAAAGCGGAATTCTGAACGTGCCCTAGCTGTCAGGATTACGTAAGTAACTTGAGTTATCATTGACGAGTTTAACCTTGGTACGTCTCCTTGTGGGCCTGCCTTCGCAGCGACAACGAGAAACGGCCAGGACCGGATACTTAGGAGTCATTAGTGAATGATTGACAAATGAGTTGTCTACCTGATGAATATACGTAGGCGAGACCGTGCCTCTGCTGTGAGCCGAAATATATTCACGGGATCCACTTTTCACTATTAGTATTTAATTTAATTATTAAATATTTGTATTCTGTTTTGGGATTACAGTATTGCATGATTTAGTGGGAGGGGCATATTAGATTAAAAATCCATGATCTAGTTTATGCTTTTGATATTATATGAAACTGCTTTATTTCTGCTAACCGTTTTTCGTGATCTATATGATAGATTGGCGATGGCGGCACAATCCACAAATCAGTTTGCGCGTATGCTTGATGCGAACAAACTGAAAGGCGCTGAGAACTTTGCAGACTGGGAATTGGATTTGAGGATTGTCCTCGATTCCGAAAAGCTGGGTTATGTTCTTGAGGGTCCGTTGCCCCTTGCAGTGGGTGAGGATGCTTCGGAGGAGGAACGCCAAGTTTTTGAAACTTGGAAGGATGATGATTTAAGGGTTAAATCATACATCCTTAGTTCACTGTCTCCGAAACTCAAGCAACAGTACTATGGTATAGCTAGATTCCTATAGTATGATGACGCGATTGAGACAATCGTTTGAGAACCAGGAACAAGTGATTGTTCACAAAGTCGCCATGGAACTGTTCCATGCGCGTCTGGATGAGGGGCAGAGTGTTAGCCCACATGTTCTTCAGATGATCGATTTGATCGATCAATTGAGGCAACATAATCTCATCTTGAATGACATTCTCGGTAGGAGTGTCATTCTTGGTTCACTGCCAGCTTCATTTCGCCAGTTCGTGATGTACTTCAACATGCACGGGACTGTCTGTACCTACCAGGAGCTACATAGGATGTTGCTCACGGCAGAAGAGGACCTTAAGAAGGGGAGTACCGACTCGCCCTCCTAGAACTACTTCTCTTCGGCTTCTTCCCAAGGATGGTCCAAGGAAAAGAACAAGAAAGGCAAGAAGAAGAAGAAGGCTTTTGGTCCTCAACAACAGGCGAAGATTGCAAGCCCAAAAGGGCTTCTGAAGACAAATGCCACCACTGCGGCAAAGTCGGGCACTGGAAAAGGAACTGTCCTGATTACATTGCCCAAGTGAGGAGAGACAGAGCTTCTACATCAGGTACTTTTATTTTTCCAGTTATTGATTTATCTTTGGCTTGTGAAGCCGTTACATCCAGCTGGATTTTAGATTCTGCTTGTCCCATTCACATTTGCAATTCGTTGCAGGTGCTGAAGGAAAGTAGGAAACTGAAGCCTGGGAGATGCAGTTGCGTTCGGGAGTGGAGACTCTTTGGATGCAGTTGCAGTGGGAGTATGCGAGATCTCATTGCCGAATGGGACACTTTTGTTATATGACTGTCATTTTGTACCGGGATGTGTCGCTAATATTATATCACTTTTTGTATTAGATACAGAAGGCTTTTGTATTAATATTAAGAATAGTTCTTTGTATTTATATGATAAAAATAATATTCAGATCCTTTGTTGTCCAAACCAGCATGGTCATTATACATTGCAAACTTCAAAAGATATATTAAATACTGGAGTTAATAAACGTAGTTTACCTGTAATTAATAATACTGAACTTTGGCATATGAGACTTGGTCACATTGGCGTTAAACGCCTTACCCAATTGGTTAGGAATGGTTTGATATCAGATCTTACCATTGAATCCTATCCAACTTGTGAATCCTGTATTCAGGGTAAGATGACCAAAGCCCCATTTTCTGGTGTTGGACACCGCGCCACTAACTTACTGGAACTCGTACATTCTGATGTATGTGGTCCACTAAGTCAAACTGCTCACAGTGGTTATTCGTACTTCGTTACCTTTACCGATGATTTATCACGGTACGGTTATGTGTATTTGATGCGACATAAATCGGAAACCTTTGAAAAGTTCAAAGAGTTCCGAAATGAAGTAGAAAAACAAACTGGTAAATATATTAAATGCCTTCGATCAGATCGAGGCGGCGAATATATGAGTGGTGAGTTCATGGATTATATGAAGGAGAATGGGATTCTCGCTCAATATACTCCTCCAGGTACACCACAGCACAATGGTGTATCTGAAAGGAGAAATCGGACTTTATTGGATATGGTCCGATCGATGTTGAGTTTCACAGATTTGCCCTATTACTTATGGGGTTACTCTCTCTTAACAGCCGCACATCTTTTGAATAAGATTCCTTCAAAGGCTGTTCCTACGACACCGTATCAGATATGGTTCGGTAGGAGACCAAATCTTAATTATATTAAGGTTTGGGGTTGTCCTGCCTATGTCAGGGTGACTCAGCAAGATAAGCTTTCGCCTCGAGGGTAAAAGTTTAGGTTTGTTGGATATCCTTCGAATACGAGGGGATATCTGTTCTATGATACCGAGCATCGAAATGTGTTCGTAGCTCGCTTCGTAAAATTTCTAGAAGTAGAATTTTTGTCAGAAGGTGGTAATCATAGACAGGTTGAGCTTGATGAAGTCCAACCTGAAAACAACGAACCAACGGAGGAACCTGAAGAAGTTCAAGTAGATGAAGGACCTTCAACACACACACTCCGTAGGTCGGAAAGGGTATCTAGACCTCCTGAACGCTTTTATTTGATACAAGAAAAGAGTCTGGATGTTCTCTTAGTTGAAGAGACAGATCCTTTCACCTATAGAGAATCGATGTTGGACATCGACTCCGTGAAATGGCAAAGTGCCATGAAATCCGAGATAGACTCAATGCATGAAAATCAAGTTTGGGACTTGATTCCGCTTCCCGAAGGAATTGTTCCTATCGGTTGTAAATGGGTTTACAAGAGGAAGCGCGGGCCTGACGGTAAGGTTGAACTTACAAGGCCCGACTGGTAGCAAAAGGTTACACGCAGCGACCTGGCGTCGACTACGATGATGAAACTTTTTCGCCGGTAGCAATGCTTAAGTCTATCCGGATTTTGCTTTCTATAGCTGCGTATCATGACTACGAGATTTGGCAAATGGATGTCAAAACGGCTTTTCTAAATGGATTTCTTGATGAAGAAATCTATATGGAACAGCCGGAAGGTTTCACGTCCAGCGAAACCTCGGGTATGGTATGTAAGCTTAAGAAGTCCATTTATGGACTTAAACAAGCTTCACGAAGTTGGAATCTTCGATTCGATGAGATTATTAGATCGTCTGGTTTCTCAAGAATTCGGAAGAATCCTGTGTGTATCAGAAGGCCAGTGGGAGCATGGTCGTATTTTTAGTCCTATATGTTGATGACATCCTAATCATTGGGAATGATTTAGGTATGTTACAAAGCGTAAAAGCGTACCTCTGTAAGAATTTCTCCATGAAGGACCTGGGAGAAGCTTCCTATGTTTTAGGGATAAAACTCTATAGAGATAGACAAAGGAGGCTGATTGGGTTATCCCAATCAACGTACGTAGATAAGATCTTGGAACGGTATAGCTTTGGTAACTGTAAGACAGCAAACATACCGTTCAGACATGGGATTCATCTTTCTAAGAAGATGTGTGTCACAAACAGAAGATGAGAAGGTTAGAATGTCTAACCAACCTTATGCTTCGTGTTTGGGTAGCATAATGTATGCCATGTTATGTACGAGGCCTGATATCAGTTTCGCTGTTAGCGTAAACTAGTCGATATCAGTCCAATCCAGGTAATGACCATTGGATGGCCATTAAACATATCCTAAAGTATCTTAAAGGTACTAAGGATAAGTTAATAGTTTATGGAGGAAACGAACTGCAGGTTAATGGGTATACAGACTCCGATTTCCAATCGGATCCCGATGATAGAAAGTCTACATCTGGATTTGTCTTTACCCTTAACGGAGGTGCAGTTTGTTGGAAGAGTTCCAAACAAGGATCGACAGCTGATTCCACCACTGAGGCGGAATATTGCAGCTTCTGAAGCTGCAAAAGAGGCTGTGTGGATAAAGAACTTTATCACAGAATTGGGAGTTGTCCCAAGTATCGAGAATGCGATTCCGTTATACTGTGATAATACTGGAGCCATTGCACAAGCAAAGGAACCGAGGGCGCATCAGAAGTCGAAGCATGTGGAACGCAAGTACCACATCATTCGAGAGATCGTGTCGCGAGGAGATATTGTCGTGTGCAAGGTACCGAGTGAAGATAATGTAGCAGACCCGCTGACGAAGGCCATACCTCCGAAGTTGTTTGATAAACACGTGGAGTCGATGGGTATTAGATACAATCGATATTGGCACTAGAGCAAGTGGGAGATTTTGTTGGGGTTGGTGCTCAGAGCGCCAATTCCCGGTTGTATTTCTGTTAAATACTTCTGTAAAACATTATTATTATGAATAATATATGCAGTTTCTATAATATAATATATCTTTCTATATGGTAAAGACGTAATGACCCTAGAATGATTAGTCATGATACAGTTGCAAAAGCGTCGCAACGGACATTGAGAAGTATCATGACGTTGTCATTCTCAGACAGTTCCTGGTCAAGGTTTACACTACTTGCTATTAGAGAGGAAATTGTTCCTTAGGTTCTAGGCTTCAACATGTGATGCTTTAGATTATTTCTTCTTTATTTCTTTGTGTTTTTTATGGAAGTTTGATTAGAAGTGTTGAGCATGTATGGTGAAGGAAGGTTGTGACTATTGTAGTTGTAAACTTTCTTTTGAGGTTTTTGAAACCATGTTGCTAATCTAGAGTTATTGACCCACTCTTAAATGACCTAGATTTGATATTGAGTTGTTTTCATTGTGTTGACTTGGATTGGATGGAAGAATGATGATTGAAGTAATTGATTTAATGTATTTGGTCTAATTTGTCCAATTTGTGGAAATTGAAAAATTAGGGTTCATGACCAATTCCAAATTTGGGGATTTTCATATATGTTGTGTATTTGTGTGTGTATATGATGCATATAAACTTCATGTTGATTGGATTTCATTTGGATGAGTTTTGAGACATGAAATGACCAAATGGCCAATTGGGCACCCAAATGGTGCATTCGGCTTTGGCATAGAATTTTGAGGATTTTGTGGTTTTGGTGTTTTGATGTTTTGAACATGCTAAGTTCATTTTGGAAATGATTTAGAATCATTCAAAATTGATTTGATCAATTTCGGATTAAAATGGACAAAAATACAAAGCAATGGTATTTCGGTAAATCACTTAAAATGTTTTATTGAATTTATTTTCATAATTTGATTATTGGAATATTAAATAAATATGTTTATTTAATTAATCCGAGAAAAAATTTTGAAATCTGACAATCGGATTTTCACCGCTTCCGCTGCGTTACCGGATTCACCCCCTAAAAAACCCCTACAAAATGGTATCAGAGCGAGTCTGATTCTAGGCCACCTAATATGATTAGCCTTCATTGAATCAATGTTAATCATGTTTTCTTGACTTTATGCATGCTTATTAGGATCT
This sequence comes from Zanthoxylum bungeanum, assembly GCA_019454045.1. Lineage (NCBI taxonomy): Eukaryota > Viridiplantae > Streptophyta > Magnoliopsida > Sapindales > Rutaceae > Zanthoxylum > Zanthoxylum bungeanum. The sequence continues at coordinate 43,484 of SKCR01038614.1, forward strand.
AAATTGGTTAGATTTAGGGTGTATGACACTTAGCGGAAAATCCCTAATTAATAAGGTTTGAATGTAATTATGTATTTGATGCATGTTATATGGTCCGTCTTGTCAATACGGTTTATGAATACTTCTTTGTGACTACATCCGAGACCGTGCCTCTGCTGTGAGGATGTAGCCGATAAAGATTTATTTATACCGGATGTATATCAGATACTAGGTAAATTCAAGTAAAAGCGGAATTCTGAACGTGCCCTAGCTGTCAGGATTACGTAAGTAACTTGAGTTTATCATTGACGAGTTTAACCTTGGTACGTCTCCTTGTGGGCCTGCCTTCGCAGCGACAACGAGAAACGGCCAGGACCGGATACTTAGGAGTCATTAGTGAATGATTGACAAATGAGTTGTCTACCTGATGAATATACGTAGGCGAGACCGTGCCTCTACTGTGAGCCGAAATATATTCACGGGATCCACTTTTCACTATTAGTATTTAATTTAATTATTAAATATTTGTATTATGTTTTTGGGATTACAGTATTGCATGATTTAGTGGGAGGGGCATATTAGATTAAAAATCCATGATCTAGTTTATGCTTTTGATATTATATGAAACTGTTTTATTTCTGCTAACCGTTTTTTCGTGATCTATATGATAGATTGGCGATGGCGGCACAATCCACAAATCAGTTTGCGCGTATGTTTGATGCGAACAAACTGAAAGGCGCTGAGAACTTTGCAGACTGGGAATTGGATTTGAGGATTGTCCTCGATTCCGAAAAGCTGGGTTATGTTCTTGAGGGTCCGTTGCCCCTTGCAGTGGGTGAGGATGCTTCGGAGGAGGAACGCCAAGTTTTTGAAACTTGGAAGGATGATGATTTAAGGGTTAAATCATACATCCTTAGTTCACTGTCTCCGAACTCAAGCAACAGTACTATGGTATGCTAGATTCCTATAGTATGATGACGCGATTGAGACAATCGTTTGAGAACCAGGAACAAGTGATTGTTCACAAAGTCGCCATGGAACTGTTCCATGCGCGTCTGGATGAGGGGCAAAGTGTCAGCCCACATGTTCTTCAGATGATCGATTTGATCGATCAATTGAGGCAACATAATCTCATCTTGAATGACATTCTCGGTAGGAGTGTCATTCTTGGTTTCACTGCCAGCTTCATTTTTCCAGTTCGTGATGTACTTCTACTACATGCACGGGACTGTCTGTACCTACCAGGAGCTACATAGGATGTTGCTCACGGTAGAAGAGGACCTTAAGAATGGAGTACCGACTCGCCCTCCTAGAACTACTTCTCTTTCGGCTTCTCCCAAGGATGGTCCAAGGGAAAGAACAAGAAAGGGCAAGAAGAAGAAGAAGGCTTTTGGTCCTCAACAACAGGCGAAGATTGCAAAGCCCAAAAGGGCTTCTGAAGACAAATGCCACCACTGCGGCAAAGTTGGGCACTGGAAAAGGAACTGTCCTGATTACATTGCTCAAGTGAGGAGAGACAGAGCTTTTACATCAGGTACTTTTATTTTTCCAGTTATTGATTTATCTTTGGCTTGTGAAGCCGTTACATCCATCCAGCTGGATTTTAGATTCTGCTTGTCCCATTCACATTTGCAATTCGTTGCAGGTGCTGAAGAAAATAGGAAACTGAAGCCTGAGAGATGCAGTTGCGGTTCGGGGAGTGGAGACTCTTTGGATGCAGTTGCAGTGGGAGTATGCGAGATCTCATTGCTGAATGGGACACTTTTGTTATATGACTGTCATTTTGTACCGGGATGTGTCGCTAATATTATATCACTTTTTGTATTAGATACAGAAGGCTTTTGTATTAATATTAAGAATACGTTCTTTGTATTTATGATAAAAATAATATTCAGATCCTTGTTGTCCAAACCAGCATGGTCATTATACATTGCAAACTTCAAAAGATATATTAAATACTGGAGTTAATAAACGTAGTTTACCTGTAATTAATACTACTGAACTTTGGCATATGAGACTTGGTCACATTGGCGTTAAACGCCTTACCCAATTGGTTAGGAATGGTTTGATATCAGATCTTACCATTGAATCCTATCCAACTTATGAATCCTGTATTCAGGGGGTAAGATGACCAAAGCCCCATTTTCTGGTGTTGGACACCGCGCCACTAACTTACTGGAACTCGTACATTCTGATGTATGTGGTCCACTAAGTCAAACTGCTCACAGTGGTTATTCGTACTTCGTTACCTTTACCGATGATTTATCACGGTACGGTTATGTGTATTTGATGCGACATAAATCAGAAACCTTTGAAAAGTTCAAAGAGTTCCGAAATGAAGTAGAAAAACAAACTGGTAAATATATTAAATGCCTTCGATCAGATCGAGGCGGCGAATATATGAGTGGTGAGTTCATGGATTATATGAAGGAGAATGGGATTCTCGCTCAATATACTCCTCCAGGTACACCACAGCACAATGGTGTATCTGAAAGGAGAAATCGGACTTTATTGGATATGGTCCGATCGATGTTGAGTTTCACAGATTTGCCCTATTACTTATGGGGTTACTCTATCTTAACAGCCGCACATCTTTTGAATAAGATTCCTTCAAAGGCTGTTCCTACGACACCGTATCAGATATGGTTCGGTAGGAGACCAAATCTTAATTATATTAAGGTTTGGGGTTGTCCTGCCTATGTCAGGGTGACTCAGCAAGATAAGCTTTCGCCTCGAGGGTAAAATTTTAGGTTTGTTGGATATCCTTCGAATACGAGGGGATATCTGTTCTATGATACCGAGCATCGAAATGTGTTCGTAGCTCGCTTCGTAAAATTTCTAGAAGTAGAATTTTTGTCAGAAGGTGGTAATCATAGACAGGTTGAGCTTGATGAAGTCCAACCTGAAAACAACGAACCAACGGAGGAACCTGAAGTTCAAGTAGATGAAGGACCTTCAACACACACACTCCGTAGGTCGGAAAGGGTATCTAGACCTCCTGAACGCTTTTATTTGATACAAGAAAAGAGTCTGGATGTTCTCTTAGTTGAAGAGACAGATCCTTTCACCTATAGAGAATCGATGTTGGACATCTACTCCGTGAAATTGCAAAGTGCCATGAAATCCGAGATAGACTCAATGCATGAAAATCAAGTTTGGGACTTGATTCCGCTTCCTGAAGGAATTGTTCCTATCGGTTGTAAATGGGTTTACAAGAGGAAGCGCGGGCCTGACGGTAAGGTTGAAACTTACAAGGCCCGACTGGTAGCAAAAGGTTACACGCAGCGACCTGGCATCGACTACGAGATGAAACTTTTTCGCCGGTAGCAATGCTTAAGTCTATCCGGATTTTGCTTTCTATAGCTGCGTATCATGACTATGAGATTTGGCAAATGGATGTCAAAACGGCTTTTCTAAATGGATTTCTTGATGAAGAAATCTATATGGAACAGCCGGAAGGTTTCACGTCCAGCGAAACCTCGGGTATGGTATGTAAGCTTAAGAAGTCCATTTATGGACTTAAACAAGCTTCACGAAGTTGGAATCTTCGATTCGATGAGATTATTAGATCGTCTGGTTTTCTTCGGAAGAATCGTGTAGAATGCAGTAAGGCCAGTGGGAGCATGGTCGTATTTTTAGTCCTATATGTTGATGACATCCTAATCATTGGGAATGATTTAGGTATGTTACAAAGCGTAAAAGCGTACCTCTGTAAGAATTTCTCCATGAAGGACCTGGGAGAAGCTTCCTATGTTTTAGGGATAAAACTCTATAGAGATAGACAAAGGAGGCTGATTGGGTTATCCCAATCAACGTACGTAGATAAGATCTTGGAACGGTATAGCTTTGGTAACTGTAAGACAGCAAACATACCGTTCAGACATGGGATTCATCTTTCTAAGAAGATGTGTCCACAAACAGAAGATGAGAAGGTTAGAATGTCTAACCAACCTTATGCTTCGTGTTTGGGTAGCATAATGTATGCCATGTTATGTACGAGGCCTGATATCAGTTTCGCTGTTAGCGTAACCAGTCGATATTAGTCCAATCCAGGTAATGACCATTGGATGGCCATTAAACATATCCTAAAGTATCTTAAAGGTACTAAGGATAAGTTAATAGTTTATGGAGGAAACGAACTGGAGGTTAATGGGTATACAGACTCCGATTTCCAATCGGATCCCGATAATAGAAAGTCTACATCTGGATTTGTCTTTACCCTTAACGGAGGTGCAGTTTGTTGGAAGAGTTCCAAACAAGGATCGACAGCTGATTCCACCACTGAGGCGGAATATATTGCAGCTTCTGAAGCTGCAAAAGAGGCTGTGTGTGGATAAAGAACTTTATCACAGAATTGGGAGTTGTCCCAAGTATCGAGAATGCGATTCCGTTATACTGTGATAATACTGGAGCCATTGCACAAGCAAAGGAACCGAGGGCGCATCAGAAGTCGAAGCATGTGGAACGCAAGTACCACATCATTCGAGAGATCGTGTCGCGAGGAGATATTGTCGTGTGCAAGGTACCGAGTGAAGATAATGTAGCAGACCCGCTGACGAAGGCCATACCTCCGAAGTTGTTTGATAAACACGTGGAGTCGATGGGTATTAGATACAATCGATATTGGCACTAGAGCAAGTGGGAGATTTTGTTGGGGTTGGTGCTCAGAGCGCCAATTCCCGGTTGTATTTCTGTTAAATACTTCTGTAAAACATTATTATTATGAATAATATATGCAGTTTCTATAATATAATATATCTTTCTATATGGTAAAGACGTAATGACCCTAGAATGATTAGTCATGATACAGTTGCAAAAGCGTCGCAACGGACATTGAGAAGTATCATGACGTTGTCATTCTCAGACAGTTCCTGGTCAAGGTTTACACTACTTGCTATTAGAGAGGAAATTGTTCCTTAGGTTCTAGGCTTCAACATGTGATGCTCTTAGATTATTTCTTTCTTTATTTCTTTGTGTTTTTTTTTATGGAAGTTTGATAGAAGTGTTGAGCATGTATGGTGAAGGAAGGTTGTGACTATTGTAGTTGTAAACTTTCTTTTGAGGTTTTTGAAACCATGTTGCTAATCTAGAGTTATTGACCCACTCTTAAATGACCTAGATTTGATATTGAGTTGTTTCATTGTGTTGAGACTTGGATTGGATGGAAGAATGATGATTGAAGTAATTGATTTAATGTATTTGGTCTAATTTGTCCAATTTGTGGAAATTGAAAAATTAGGGTTCATGACCAATTCCAAATTTGGGGATTTTCATATATGTTGTGTATTTGTGTGTGTATATGATGCATATAAACTTTCATGTTGATTGGATTTCATTTGGATGAGTTTTGAGACATGAAATGACCAAATGGCCAAATTGGGCACCAAATGGTGCATTCGGCTTTGGCATAGAATTTTGGGGATTTTTGTGGTTTTGGTGTTTTGATGTTTTGAACATGCTAAGTTCATCTTGGAAATGATTTAGAATCATTCAAAATTGATTTGATCAATTTCGGATTAAAATGGACAAAAATACAAAGCAAGGGTATTTCGGTAAATTCACTTAAAATTGTTTTATTGAATTTATTTTCATAATTTGATTATTGAAATATTAAATAAATATGTTTATTTAATTAATCCGAGAAAATTTTTTGAAATCTGACAATCGGATTTTCACCGCTTCCGCTGCGTTACCGGATTCACCCCTAAAAACCCCTACAGGTCCGACAACCGGATTTACTGCCAACATATTCAGGGATCTCATGGGTCGCTTCCCGAAGATTCACCAATGACGTATGACTCGAACATAATTGATATAGGATTAATTAGAAGAGAGAGAAAATTAATCTAGGATTAATTACGGAGAATTTTATCTGGGATAAAATTCAATTACTAGAGAGAGCGATTAATTCGGAATTAATCGATAAAATAATATATTTGATATATTAAATGAAATTAGATTTCATAACGGAATTAAAATTAGATTTTAATTCGGGCAAACGAATTAATTTAGAATTAATTCGCGAGCGATGAGAATAGTAATTTTACTAGGCATAATTATTTAATTAAATTTTATTTAATTAAGTCGCAACGGAAAATTCGTTAATTCAGAATTAACGAACCCGAGCCCGGGATGTGTTTGCGGGCCCACTCGGATTTTGAATCAAGTGGGGCCCACAAATTGTCACATCACCTAGTCAACTTTATCAACTTTTGGTTGATAGAAGTTTGTGGGATTTTAGTTAACTTGTTTCTTACACAAGTTTGAAAGCTTGAGTGAAATTTACCAAATATTGTATTTGGTATATGATTTTATTTTTTAGAAAAATAATTTCACTCAACACAATTCATTCACCTCTCTCTTTCTCACTTGGGCGTGAACCAAGTCTCTCCCTCTCCTAATTCTTTGCTTGGCCGAGAGTTACAAGAACAAAGGAAACAATTTGTTGCAAATTTTTCAAGTTCTAGCACGCACAATGGAGTCATTCAAAGGTGTTAGAGACACTAACCCATGAGTTTGGAATTCAAGGACATGCTTGGAAACTCAACATACATCAAAGGAGAGCTTTGAGCACAACACAAAGGCTTGGAATTTTGTTATCTCCTTCATCCACTTAGCCGATCAAAGTGAGTAATTTCCGCTACTTTAATTTGCGAATTCACATGATTTCTTGCTTAATTTGATCTTGGTTTGACCTTAGAAACCCAACAATGGTATCAGAGCCTTGATTAAGCATGAAATTGATTAGGGTTCATAATCTTGAATTTTGGTATTTTTGCTTGAATTATGATTTCATCAAATTGATTGGTTTAGTATGCTTAGATTATGATAACTAAGAGTTATGCATGATTAGTTTTATGAAAAATTGATTGGATTAATTTTTTCAATTTTGCTTACCTTGGCCGAAAATGATAGGAACCCTAAACTCATGGTGATTTTGTTTTTTAGACCATTGGATGTGTTTAAAATGCTTGGATATATTGATTTGTGATTTAATTGGATTGAAATCAAAATCGGATAAAAAAATCCCAAGATTGTCGTGAGTTAAGAGCATGTAAATGACTTGATTTTGATTCAATAATGTTGTACATGTATTGAAGATATTTAAGCATGATTAATTATGTAAATTGGTATTTTGGAAATGTTAATTTGAATAATTAATTATGGCTATACACTTTAATTAAATAAATTTTGATATTTGGAATATTAGAATTTAATTAATTAGGCTTAATTTGGAATTGGGCTATTAATTTGTATTTGGGCTTAATGGGCTTGATTGGGCCAAGTTTGGTTTAGGATAATTGGTTGGATCCAATTAGGCCTAAAACCATTTCCATAAAGTCCAAATATAATAAATGGGCCTTTAAAATTTAATTGGGCCTAATGGGCTAAAATTAATTTTGTGGCAAAGGGTGATTCTTTATTGGGCTTTGGTTGCCAAAGTCCATGCCTTAATAAATTAATTGAAAGCCCATTGGACTTTAATTGAATAGTATTGGATACTAATTGGGCCTTTGAGACCCGTTAAGATTAGATTTGGAATCCAAGTCTAAAAGGCACATTTAAAGTGTAATTATTTAATTTGGAGTTAAATAAAGAATTGGTATTGAATACAAATTAAATTAGATTTAATATTGTAGTTTGATATAATTCAAGAATACGTACTTTGAGTACTTATTCTTAAAATGAGTTGGACTCGCGCAAATCAAATCGTTGTTTGAACATTGGATGGTCATTGATCAAAGATTAATTAATTGGATTGATTGATAACATGCTTTGTGTGAATACATGGATATGATGTATGAATAATGTATATCGGATGGATATTAGATGGGTGATGGCAATTTTGGAAATTATTGTAATAAATTTAAAATTTATTAAATTGGACCTGCGTGGCCAGCCTATTACCTCTTGACTCTTTGTATTTCTCTTCACACATATTCCTCTCAATGTAAATGAGGTTTCTTTAGAAGTGTTATGTAATTGGGTAGAAGTCGGGAGAGAGGAAAGGGAGAGATTTTTTCTAGGAACAAATTGTATTATATATCCATCCGCATATCATTATTAATTTATTTATCGCGCCTTATTATGCTTTTAGAATGCATGTTTAAGGGTGTATGATGAGACCTAATCAAAGATAATTAATTGGTTGCCAATTACGCGAAAAACCCTCAACAAATATTAAGCGTTTTCCTTCCATTAAATGATTCTCTCTCAAGATCCAAGATTGGCACTGGTTTGTTGGCCAAAGTCAGGACCTTTGTCCATCGCGGATGTGTTTGAATCATGAAGGTTTTGTTCCATATCGCATGTCTTGTCCAAGTTATGATTTGTTGGCCAAAGTCAAGATCACTTCTTGTCCATCGACATCGATTACGAAGCTTTCCAAAGTCAATGGGTCCCGCTTAACTGGAATCATTAAGCTTGTTGTGCCAAAGCCAAGGCTCAGTTGATTCAGAGGAAAAGGTTAGGAAAATATATTGGATATATTGGCATATATTATATATATATATATATATATATATATATATATATATATATATATATATATATATGTTTGGACTTGGAGGTCCACCTACTGGATCTAGGAATTGGATGAGATCCAATTGATCCTAGAGATCTACCTAGTTAAGTTTCATACAACTTGTTGGAGAAAGTAAAGGTTGTGTGCTATTTAACGGGATCCTAGCCCACTAGGAAACTAGGTTTCCCGAGTACTCCACAGAGGGTTAGAGGCTCACCGAAAAATAGTGGGAGGCAATTATTAAATTTCAATTTCGTTTAAATACTTGCCAATACGCGCTCATTTCATTTTTCGTCATTATTTGTATATATATTAATTGGACTAATATTTCATTGTTGTTTTAAATTAAATAGTTGGACTGTATTCAAACTACTTCATTTATAGTTGGTTATATAATTGGATTATAGTAATCAATATATTTGAATTTAACCAATCAAATTATAGATGATTATATAGTTAGACTATAGTAATCATTATATTCAATTGTACCAGAAATCGTTGATTGGATAATTGGACTATTGGAATCAAGATAACTGAAAGATTAGCGTTTAGAACATAATCCTGAGTGAAAATGTCTTTAAACGGCTCCAATTTTCAGATTGGGAATAGAACCTCAGGATAGTCCTGGGAACTGAGAGGTTATTCTATTTGATAGAGTGACATCTTGGGCCTGAGCCCGGAGTTGAGCAAATAGTAGAGCATGAGTGATGAGTGGTAAATGTATCACTATTTCCCACTCATTTAACTTAATATTTTATATAGTTTCTTGAGTTTTGTGAATATTTTGATGTGTTTTGTGTTATTTTGTAGATAAATAAAGTTTCAGGACATTCCGGAGGTGATTTGGAGCAAAACAGTGAAAATTGGCAAAAAGGGCATTTTGGTAATTTTGGCGTCGCGACGCCTAACGTGCGCCAAGGCTTGCTAACATGCGCCGGGTCCACAAGTCAGAATCTGAAAATTTTGACTTTGCTAACGTGCGCCGTACCACGTGTCATCCTTACAAGCGATCTGCTAACGTGCGCCGTGCCACGTGTCATCAATTCAATGGTGCCGACATCAACCAGCCGCCTTGCCACGTGTTAGATAAGAAGCCGAGCGGACGAATCATATTACACCACGTGGCACGCCGCGACGCGCTCCACCTACCGAGGCCTATAAATTCAGCTCGAATTTTCAGTTTTAGATGTACCATTTTCTCTAAATCTTCTGATGTAAATATAGAGTTTTCTTCTTAGTTTCTTTTAATTTCAGTTTTGTAATTAATTTTAATTACGTTCTGAAATAGTAATAGTACTATTTTTTTTATAATAGTAATAGTAAATTATTTTTACTTTTACAGTTTTACTATGAGGAGGTAATTTTTCCCTGATAGGGTAAAAAGGTAATTCTTTTACTATTGCTATTTAGATTAATCTCCCTTAAATATAATATATAAACTATTTAAAACCTGACTTAATGAGGATACCGCTATATTGGACGGTTGGTTATTAAATTTTCTTACCGCCTATATGGCTGGTTTATTTTGGTTCCGCCTTTATGGCTGGTTTATTTTGGTTCCGCCTTTATGGCTGGTTTATTAACAAATATTATCGCCTTAATGGCTTGTTGGACTTAATTTGACTTAATCAGGTTACCGCCTATATGGCTGGTTGGTAAAAATATCACAAGTATATATATTATATTATGGGAGATATCTAAATAGTAAATAATAGAAGTTAATTCCTTTTACCTTAGCATCTTATGCAATTTATTTTTCCGCATTTACTTTTTAGTAATTTTTATGTCTTTTAAGTTTTTACTAGTCCTAACTACGTGTTGTAACTAAGTTAGTTTTCTAGGGTTGTGATGAAATCTAATATCACCGGTTTATAAGAGGTTATTTTATAGTTTGGGTAATTTAAAGGTTTACTTATTAAGTCTTAAGTTTAATGTTTCTTGTTATTTGATCACCAATAAGATTGATGTGGTAAATCTAAAATGAACTAGACATATGGATTTTAGGTTTCAGCCTTAGACTTAATAGCCCACGATCTTCCTTAAGGATAGATAACCCTTTAATAGATTTCCTTACAGGATAGACATATACCTGTCGGGCGGGGGTAGCCATAATTGGAACTTAAACTTAATTAATCCAGGTAATTTGGTTGACATAGACATATGATTCAATTGGGTTAAACTGGGTACTTGCTTTTGACCATCGACAGAGGCTTTCGCATAAATTCGTGATCCAGGTTAGTAAACTTATTTATTACACAAACATAAAATAATCACTTCATCTTTTAAATGATACTAGAAAGATTCACAACCCTAGATCTTTGAGTCTTTTATTTTCCTTAGTATTTTCTTTTGTCTTTTTATTTATTTAGCAAATCTACAAATCAAATCATTCAATCAATCAATTCCCTTCTCCCTCAATTAGATATTTGTAAATAAATAGTATCAACAATTAATAACAACAGTAAGAATTAAGTCCTCGTGGGATCGATATTTTTATACTACTTGAACGATACGTGCGCTTGCGTTATACGTGTGTTTTTACGCCGGTCAAGTTTTTGGCGCCGTTGTCGGGGACTTGATTTTCTTGAGTTATTAATTTTGAAGCTATCTAATTTACTTGTATCTAATTTTCTTTATTTTTATCTGTAATTTTTATTTCTTTTTTTTTTTTCAGGTGATTGAAAAAATGGAACATTTTGAAAGATTACAAACTTTACTAGAAAAAGATACACCCCAAATCTGGGAGCAACAGTCCGGTTTTCCGAGGCCTGTTGTCCAGCCCAACAACTATCACTGGAAGTCAGAATCAAACAATACTACATTTTCTCATCAGAATGAAATGGGGAGATGTGTAATATGTGATGGTAACCACCCGAATGACCAATGTATATACCTTTCAGAGTGGCAAAATTATTGGAATCATACAAGGTACGAAGAATCATCACATTTTCCATCTTATCCACCATCCATCTACGATCTTCATCAAGAATCAGATCTATCAAAGAAAGATCAGTTGAATGACATGCTCAAAGATTGGCTCGAGAAACGAGAAGCTCAATTTGATGTACAAATTCAGAGTCAAGCGGCGTCTATACAGAGGATGACAGATCAAGTTAGACAATTAACAGATAACCTGAATCACATATCTCACGGAGCAAATTCAAATAATACTGAAGAAGCCTTCAAATATCCTGAGATTCATCATGACATCATAACAGAGGATGAGGCTGAGCAGTATCAAGAATCAGAGGTATCAGTTCAGGAGCCTGCACCAACAAAGTTTCAATTTGATTTTTATTATTCTTCTGACTCTGGCGAAGATGAAGAAACTGAGCTATTTGTAACAACTGCACCAACAAGGAAGGATGAAACTTTCCATCCTCAGAATGCAGATCTTGGAGAATACTTAGCACTAATGTTTGAAGACGATCTACCTAAGCCAATCACTTCACTCAGATCAGAGGATGAAGACCTAAAATCTGACATTTCTTTACATTCTCACATTGAGACTTCGGGAGCATACATTTCACAGATGACAGATGAAGAACTGAATGCTGAGATCTTAAAATTCATCTGTGAAGAAAAGATGGAACAAGAAGCAGAGCAAATAGAGGAGCAATTGTCAGACAAAATTAAAGATCCAATGAATTCAGGCGAAACATCATTGTTTTGGGGAGTACAATTTAGAGATATTACCCAAAAGCTTGACAGAATGGAAATTCCATTCCAATTCAAGCATCATACAAGACCTCCTGATTTTCTTTCTTTCTTTTCAGGAATCACTGGAGCAACAAAGGTTAAAAAGGTGGCACGAGCACTGAATGGGATAAAATTCTTTTTACCACCTTACCGTTGGAAGAGACCCTTCAAAAGCAACGCACATGGGAATGTCTTTAATAGGACATCCAAAACGACGCTGAAACCACCTTGACAAATGGATTTCAGTCACGTCTGGCTGAAGACGAAAAATTTAGCGCTAGCAGGGAGGCAACCCATGCAATTTGTTATAATTTTTATTTTTATATATTTGTGTACACATGTTGTAGAGTTTTGTGTGTTATTTTTTGTAGGAAAAGTTCAACCAAAGCATAAGACATAAGGAATGGTGTTTGGCAAAGATAAGAGATAATTCATTAGCGATAGATGAGTAAGGAATGGATTCTTGAGACGCATCCTAATGAATTTATACTAAGCGAATGACGTATTGCATACACAATTCTGTTGCCTTAATTATTACTTTGATTTGCTTTTCTGTTGTAATTTCCTTTATTTTCGCCGACAAGATCTAAATTTTTTGACTTTTCACGATTTAAATTAGGAAACTGTTATAATGTACCTAGTTTGACTATAAACATTATCTCTATATCTAGTATAACCCGTTGTGGGTATACCTTTATATTCTAGAACACTAAGTGTTTTGTTTATAAAAATGATATTGAGATAAACACATTATATGTGAATAACAGTATTTATTTTTTGAATATAAATGAATCTCAAACATATAACATTACAAACAAATAGCTCAAACTGAATTTGTCAGATGAGACTTATTTGTGGCATTGTTGTCTGTGACACATTAACAAGACTCGTATATCCACACTTTCGAAGAGTGGGTACTAGGACGGATTTGATTCTCATCAACTGATGTCTACGAATCTAGTTTATTAGGCAAAGTGCCTAAAACACCTTTTACTTGGTAAAAGTGCAAGTGTCACTGATCTGTTAGCCCTCGTTCATAGTGATGCTATTGGGCCCATATCTAGCTAGGCTAAATGTAGATATGAATACTTCGTAACCTTTACGGATGTGGCATCGCGTTATGGTTATGTGTATCTTAATGCAACACAAGTCAGAAACTTTTAGAGTTTCAACTCGAAGTAGACAGACAGACTGGCTAAAGTATTAAACCGTCACGGTTAGACCATGGTGGAAAATACTTAAGCAATAAGTTTCTCGAATATTTGAAAGAGTATAGTATTCTTTCATAATGGACTCCTCCCGGAACACCTCAATTTGATGGTGTGTCCGAACAGAGAAACCGAACTTTGTTGGACATAAGTAAGGTTAATGATGAATCGCTCTGAGCTACCATTTTCCTTCTAGGGATACGCATTTAATAGTGCAATACTTATTTTGAATAAGGTTCCTTAAAAATCTGTTGGACAGACTTCATATTAGATTTGAACAGGAAAGAAACCAGGTTTTTCTCATTCCTGAATATTTGGGAATGCTGGGCATATGTTTGGATGATACAAACTAGAACCCAAATCGGATAAGTGCCTATTTGTGGGTTATCCTAGGGAAACCAAAGTATAACACTTATACAACTCACAAGAGAACAATGTAATTGTTACTCTCCATGCGGTTTTCCTAAGAGGAATACCTATATGCAGTGGTAAGTGGGAGGAAAGTAAAACTCGATGAAAATCAGAGTAATACTATTCTAGGCACCGACTCCTTAATGGAACATAAACAGTTCATCAGGGATGAAACTGTACCACAATCTTCGAATACACAAGAACTGTGTAATTCGGAGAGAGTCAGAAAACAACCTAGGAGGTATGGGTTTCTGATCTCACCTCATGTAGATGTCAATCTTATTGAGAAATACAAACCGACCACGTATGAGGAAGTGATACAAGATATCGACTCCTTTCATGACAAAGTGTCATGAAGTCCGAAATGGATTCCATGTATACCAACCAAGTTTGGACACTGGTTGATGTACCGGAAGGCATTGTGCCTATTGGTACTAAATAAGTGTTCAAGGAAGACATACATGGATGGCAACATACAAACGTACAAAGCTAGGCTTGTGGCGAAAGGGTATCGTCATCAACATGGTATCGATTATGATGAAACCTTTTAACCATTGCCATAATTAAATCCATTTGGATAATGCTTGCTAATGCTGCATGTTTCATTTATGAAATATGGCAGCGGAACGTCAAAATCGCTTTCCTTAAAAGGAAACCTTTTGGAGGATGTTTACAACATCCTGACGGTTTTGTCGTACCAAAAAATGCAAACAGTGTTTGCAAGTTAATTTGACCCATTTATGGATTGAAGCAAGCATTGCGTTCTTGGAACCAACGTTTTGATGTAATCATAATGATATATGATTTAATTCAAAACGAAAATGATTCTTGTGTATATAAGAAGATTAGTGGGAGCGCACTAACAATGACTGTCCTATATAATGATGATATATCATTTCTTGAAAATGACATTCCCATAATACAATCGGTGAAAGCTTGGCTTTCATGAAAATTCTCCATAGAATACTAGGGAGAAACAACCTTATTCTAGGAATAAAGATCTACTAGGATAGATCTAAAAGTTGTTGGCACTCTCCGAGAACACGTACATTGAAAGATATGCACGTGACCTGGTGTCTCATATTCTTTGAGCATAAGGAGTCACAATCGGGCCAATCCAAGTGATGGTCACTGGATTGATGTTACGAACATCTTTAAGTATCTTAGACGAACTAAGGATACTTTCTTAAACTATGGAGAATGAGAACTTGAGGTGACTGGGTTCACCGCTGCAAGTTTCCAAACCGACAATAATGACTGTAAGTCGCAATGAGGGTACTATATAGTTTGAATAATGGAACAGTGAGTTGGAAATCTTCCAAGCAAGATAATGTTGCCGAATAAACAACAAAAGCATAATACTGCTGCAGCAGGGGCAGCAAAATAAGCATTTTGGATCTATATAATCCTAATTAGATTAGGTATAGTTCTGTTAGCGGCTGAGCTAGGCTACAGCAAAGGCTAAAGAATTAATGGTCTCATCAATGATCTAAATATGTACTTCAATTATTTCATCTGATTCGTCGGATCATGCATCGTGGCGATGTGATGATCGAATAAATCACATCAGATGATAACCATGCAAATCCACTGACGAAAGCAGTTTCTCAGAAGAAGTTTGAGCGACCCGTACATAGTTCAGGTGTATGAAACTTGAGTGATTGGCTATATGCCAAGTGGGAGATTGTTGGACAATTATGACTCATAGCATCACTATTTGTACAGAACATGGTGTTATTGTACAAATTAACTATGTGACAAAGGAAATTGCTCTTTTATCATTTGTAATTGGATTACTGGGATATATAAATGATAAAAGTCCATATGATTAGTTCCGGATTAATAAGATATGAGACAGTATTAATCCACTAAGGTTTAATCATTAAAATATCTCTAATCGTAATATTATCGAGATTGGACATCGATAATGCGGAATAGACTAGTATTGAATTTGTGCGCGTTGTGGGAGCATAACGGCATAGTTCTCATATATTTAAGTATTTGATACTTATGCAAGTGTAATAGGAGGTTGTGTTTACCGATGGTACGGAAACAGCTTCGCTCTGGATAGACCCTTCAGAATTCCATTGGTAGTATGACTATGTGTCTATGAAAGTCCGAATCAGGGTAGGTGTATTTGGTCTTAACCTGAGACTTGCATCGCTAATACTTGCGACAATCAATATACTTTGGTTTTGGTCGTCCGGGGCTTTAACAGGTTTTGTGTATGTCTCTTCTGGGTATATTGAGAATCGTAGTGTATTGGGTGTGATGTCAAGATGGAAGTATCACTTCAGTCATATGAAGATGATGATCACGTAGGATACGGAACTAGTACTCTTATGTACTGCAGTCATCGGGATAATATGACTAGGTCATATTTATCCGATTATAGAGACTAGTTACTAGTGATCCGATATGTGCTTCGTACGGGGCAGGCATAATTCCAGTCCCAGGCCTAGCATGTGACATCTGATACTGGATCGTAATACGCAATACTACGTATACTACGCCTGATATAGATTACATATTCTTTTAAAGAATATTTCTGGAGAATTGGGTAGGCACGTCGTTTTGCTAGAAGCCAACCATGTCTTGTAAATCGGTAAGAACGTGGTACCGGGTACGCACGTGTTCGGATGGTCCGACAACCGGATTTACTGCCAACATATTCAGGGATCTCATGGGTCGCTTCCCGAAGATTCACCGATGACGTATGACTCGAACATAATTAATATGGGATTAATTAGAAGAGAGAGAAAATTAATCTAGGATTAATTACAGAGAATTTTATCTGGGATAAAATTCAATTACTAGAGAGAGCGATTAATTCGGAATTAATCGATAAAATAATATATTCGATATATTAAATAAAATTAGATTTCATAACGGAATTAAAATTAGATTTTAATTCGGACAAACAAATTAATTTAGAATTAATTCGCGAGCGACGTGAATAGTAATTTTACTAGGCATAATTATTTAATTAAATTTTATTTAATTAAGTCGCAACGGAAAATTCGTTAATTCGGAATTAACGAACCCGAGCCCAAGATGTGTTTGCGCATTCGAATTTTGAATCAAGTGGGGCCCACAAATTGTCACATCACCTAGTCAACTTTATCAACTTTTGGTTGATAGAAGTTGGTGGGATTTTAGTTAACTTGTTTCTTACACAAGTTTGAAAGCTTGAGTGACATTTACCAAATATTGTATTTGGTATATGATTTTATTTTTTGGAAAAATAATTTCACTTAACACAATTCATTCACCTCTCACTTTCTCACTTGGGCGTGAACCAAGTCTCTCCCTCTCATAATTCTTTGCTTGGCTGAGAGTTACAAAAACAAAGGAAAAAATTTGTTGCAAATTTTTCAAGTTCTAGCACACACAAAGGAGTCATTCAAAGGTGTTAGGGACACTAATCCATGAGTTTGGAATTCAAGGACATGTTTGGAAACACAACACAAAGGCTTGGAATTTTGTTATCTCCTACATCCACTTAGCCGATCAAAGTGAGTAATTTCCGCTACTTTACTTTGCGTATTCACATGATTTCTTACTTAATTTGATCTTGATTTGACCTTAGAAACCCAACACTAGTGCAAATCCACGATATCATATACACATCTAAATATGTATCACATACGCATGGTCCTCACGAGCTGACATTTCACTCAAGAGGTAGGCAACAATAAGTAAGTCTATTATAACATATTGAGTTTGTCTAACAAACCCAAAATGTTTCCTATAACATGCATCATTCATATTTGTATAACCTAAGTTATACATCAATATGACTCAAATGCAATATCAATATTGTGCTATAACTACAGAATTGTCTAAGTATTTAAAGATAATGTCTAAAATACTATGCAAACTACCGCAAGCACAACACCAATATCAAAACTTCTAATTTATAAGGTCGCTTTTTAATTCTTAAGTCAATACTTCATAAGTTACAATTAATTCTACTTATAGTAGAATCATTCGTGACGCTCCCACTGTATCGTTTCTGACTATTTTATGATGTAGACCATCTAACAACATAATTAGACTCAAACTAATCAGACCTTCGTGGTTGCAGACTATATTCTCCATGAATAAGAAACTCGTTCTTAATATCTTAAAGATAACAAAGAACTTGTTTCAAAATACATCCTATGGTCTATAGCTTATCAAAATTACTCGTAACAATTACGATTAAATTGATGTCTTTTAGTCGTATATAATATAGTATCACTATGCCATCATACTATGATGCATAAGATTGACTAGATATTCTAATCAATTTCTCTTTCGACAAAGGAATCATCATTTACGAAGGATGAATACTATATAAAATAGACACACTAACTATCAAACAGTTACATTAACTGTCACACAAATAGTCTTGTTGTGTCCTTTATTAAATCATATCTAATGCACGACTAATGAGAGTATCTCAAAAGTCTCTTGTTTTATATCACATATAAAACTTTATTAGAATATATAATAAAG
>SKCR01038615.1:0-61673 GCA_019454045.1 Zanthoxylum bungeanum
CCAACCAGGAATTTTATAATCAATCCTTTCAGACGGCAAAGGCACCCTCAGTTCCATTGTTCTAGGAAATCTATACTTAATCCTAATTTCCATTAGCAGGTAGCCGTCATTCGACTAGCTGGGTTCTTGGTTAGTATGTTGGTAGGCTCACTTGTGCTCACCCCTCCACTAAATTCCTCGACAGCAGCCAATGATCTAATAGGTATTGCCTGCAACGGAACTTCATGCGACATAACGGTTACAGGTCCTTCCTCAAAAAACTCTTGACGCGACCATTCCCTTAATGATTTTTCTTCTGTTGATTCACTCGATGATGATCCTACGAATGTATCGATCTGTTCTCCTAAACTTTCTAAAGAGTCTCCACTCGACATATTCTATTCGGCGAGTCTACAAACAATAATTTCTAAGGTTTGGGTTCCTTAAAGATCAAATCCTACTCCATCTCCAAACACAAATCCTCCAAATAGAGTATGATTCTAAAGATCAAACAGCCTAATTTAGCTAAGAACAGATTGAAGCTACTCTACGAACATTCAAAGCAAATGAAGAACGCGAAGAGAGTGAAAGAAGTACCTTGGAGCCTTGAAGTCTCTCCCAAATCGATTGATCTTGTGAAATGAAACAAATGAACCTATCAAGCCACTCTTATACTACTTCTTTTGGCGGTTTATTTCCCGCCATGAAACTCCTCGTTATTTGCGCTAGGTTTTACTACTCCATTAAACGACCGTGGAAGATCTATGAAATATTTAGCAAACCCCGGTGCAGATAGTACACTCGACAAATGGTGGTTCAGTCGACAAAGGGACATTCCCCTGAAACTCATGTCCAGTCAAATGAACTCCTGAAGCTGTGTTTGGTTGTTCAGTCGACAAAGGGACATTCCCATGACTCATGTGGAGTCAAGTGAACTCCTGAACCTATGTTTGGTTCAGTCGACAAAGGGACATTCCCCTGGACACATGTCGAGTAAAATTGGACTCCTAAACCACCGTTTGGTTCAGTCGACAAAGGGACATTCCCCTGGACTCATGTCGAGTCAAATTGGACTCCTGAACCATCGTTTGGTTCAGTCGACAATGGACATTCCCTTGGACTCATGTCGAGTCAAGTAAACTCCTGAACCACCGTTTGGTTCAGTCGACAAGGGACATTCCCCTGGACTCTTGTCGAGTCAAGTTGGACTCCTGAACCACCGTTTGGTTCAGTCGACAAAGGACATTCCCCTGGACTCATGTCGAGTCAAATTGGACTCCTGAACTACCGTTTGGTTCAGTGGACAAGGGACATTCCCCTGGACTCATGTCGAGTCAAATTGGACTCCTGAACCACCGTTTGGTTCAGTCGACAAGGGACATTCCCCTGGAATCATGTCGAGTCAAATTGGACTCCTGAACCACCGTTTGGTTCAGTCGACAAAGGACATTCCCCTGGACTCATGTCGAGTCAAATTGGACTCCTGAACCACCGTTTGGTTCTGTCGACAAGGGACATTCCCCTGGACTCTTGTCGAGTCAAGTTGGACTCCTGAACCACCGTTTGGTTCAGTCGACAAAGGACATTCCCCTGGACTCACGTCGAGTCAAATTGGACTCCTGAACCACCGTTTGTTCAGTCGACAAGGGACATTCCCCTGGACTCATGTCGAGTCAAATTGGACTCCTGAACCACCGTTTGGTTCAGTCGAAAAGGGACATTCCCCTGGACTCATGTCGAGTCAAATTGGACTCCTGAACCATCGTTGGTTCAGTCGACAATGGACATTCCCGTGGACTCATGTCGAGTCAAGTAAACTCCTGAACCACCGTTTGGTTCAGTCGACAAAGGACATTCCCCTGGACTCATGTCGAGTCAAGTAAACTCCTGAACCACCGTTTGGTTCAGTCGACAATGGACATTCCCCTGGACTCATGTCGAGTCAAATTGGACTCCTGAACCACCGTTTGGTTCAGTCGACAAGGGACATTCCCCTGGACTCATGTCGAGTCAAGTTGGACTCCTGAACCACCGTTTGGTTCAGTCGACAAAGGACATTCCCCTGGACTCATGTCGAGTCAAGTAAACTCCTGAACCACCGTTTGGTTCAGTCGACAAAGGACATTCCCCTGGACTCATGTCGAGTCAAGTAAACTCCTGAACCACCGTTTGGTTCAGTCGACAAGGGACATTCCCCTGGACTCATGTCGAGTCAAATTAGACTCCTGAACCATCGTTTGGTTCAGTGGACAAAGGACATTCCCCTGGACTCATGTCGAGTCAAATTAGACTCCTGAACCATCGTTTGGTTCAGTCGACAAAGGACATTCCCCTGGACTTATGTCGAGTCAAATTGGACTCCTGAACTACCGTTTGGTTCAGTGGACAAAGGACATTCCCCTGGACTCATGTCGAGTCAAATTGGACTCCTGAACCACTGTTTGGTTCAGTCGACAAGGGACATTCCCCTGGACTCATGTCGAGTCAAATTGGACTCCTGAACCACCGTTGGTTCAGTCGACAAGGGACATTCCCCTGGACTCATGTCGAGTCAAATTGGACTCCTGAACCACCGTTTGGTTCAGTCGACAAGGGACATTCCCCATGACTCTTGTCGAGTCAAGCGGGACTCCTAAATTTACATTCAGTTCAGTTGACCAGAAAATATTCCCCATTACTTATGTCGAGTCAAATGTATCCATGGATCTTCAAAACTGATCATACGACCAAGAACCAATTACCATAAGTCAAGTCAAATTAGAATGACTAAAGACTTCGTCTGCCCAGATAATACACGCGATATTTTCCAAAAAACCCACATTTTGCATAAACTCTTATAAAACAATCCAACAGAAGGTGATACATTCTTGTCACGTGCTTTTGTGATTAGTATCATTCGACACAAACGTATATACTCTCTAAGACAAAATTTCTTTGACTTAGAGAGTAAGGGACAAACTGTAAGAGCCAAATTTGGTCTAAGGGTATAACTGTCTTTCATCTTAAGCCCATCAGCATGTTAGGCCCAAGCCCAAAGAATTATGTATTTGATTACAATTAAAATCATAAAGCATGACCACTTAACCAAACTCTAAGCACTAATCCCCCCACCCCACTTAACCTAACTCTAGCACTAATCTTCACTTACTCCAAAACCATTACCAAATACACCAAACCTGATATCATGTTTTATCTATAAATATGAAAAGAGTACAGGAAGAATTCATTCAAGTCACATTTCTCTCACCCTAATACTTCATGCTCTCGATCCTTAAATCCCCTCATATATTACACGGCTCTCACGGCCAAACAAAGGAAGTAAAGGTAATATTCAACCTTGCTTTCCCATTTTACAAACTTATTTCCTGCCACTGACTTGGGCGTCGGAGTGTACCCGGTATCCACCACACCGGTGGTAGCCTACTCCCGTCCACTCTACTTTGTTTTTTGCAGGATTGCTAGTGCCCAACTTACAAATTCTGATTGAGGACCTCGGCCGAAATCCAGCGTCCACAATGTATGAAACTTTTAGTTATGTTATGTACTTTGTAGTTGTGTTTGTGTTGAAGTTTTTTTTCCTAGTAGTTTGTTTATGAATTATGAATTATGATATGTTACATGTTGATGTAATGTATTATTTGTGTTGAAACTTGAAGTTCAAACTTAACTATTTTTATGTGTTGTAATTTTCAATTCAAACTTGTTGTGAATTGTTTATACATATTATAGTATTTATTGATATGGAATAGTGGAATTGGAGCAAAAACAAAACTGCCAGTTGCGGATCCCGGGTCCGGATCCGGGTATACCCGGGTCCATTTCGGGTCTACCCGGGTCCGGACCCGAAAGCGCTTAACCGGGTCCATATCCGGACCCGGGTCCATCGAGCCACTTGCGGATCCGGACCCTGATCCGGAATTTTCCATCCCTAGGCTCGACACGCTAAGCTTCTTCCTCCTGAATGGTTTCTGCATTCCCCTTCATGAAGCTCTGCTAATACGTATTGGGCTTCCTCTGGAGTAAGACATTTAAGGTATGGACCAGATAGAGACCTCCTTAAAAGTTGTCCATCATGTAGTGTAAATTTGGCAGCCTGTCGTTGAATCTTTCAAGCCTGCATTTTATCTTCGGGTAGCAAGCCACTTTGTAAATATTTTATAATCGGAGTCAACCATGAATCGCCTGATGTGATTGTGGTAACTTCATTGACTCCTCATTTCCAAATTGCTGGCCACTGCAAATAAACAATTGGTATGGACTGGATTATCTCTCATTCCATTGTCGAACACAGTGTAGCTAAAGCGTCAGCGTGCGTATTTTCATTTCTGGGGACTGACAAATATTCAAATGCTCAAATGTCGACTGGAGTTCCTTCACCTTTTGTAGATAAGAAGCCATCTGTGAATCTCTAGCTTGATATGAACCCTGGAATTGTTTGACAATTAATTGGGAATCCGACTTTACTTCTATCTTTTTTGCTCCAAGCTCTTGGGCCATGTTTAGGCCGGCTATGAGGGATTCATATTCGGCTTCGTTGTTGGAGACTCTGAAGCCGCACTTGCCTGCTTGCTGCAACACATCACCGTCGGGAGTAGTAATCACAATCCCTAAGCCACACCCACGCTCGTTGCTTGACCCGTCGACTGCAAGCTTCCATGTGGCCGAATAATGAATGCAAAGAATCTCTTGTTCAGCTGGTATCTGTAGACTGGGACTGAAATCAGCTACAAAATTTGCGAGCGCTTGTGATTTGATCGTGGTGCGCGGTTGGTATGTATTGTCGTGTTCTCCAAGCTCCACAGCCCATTTGTCAGTCTCCCTCCCTGAAAGCTCAGGCTTATGAAGAATGCATCTCATTGGATATGATGTATAAACAGTGATTGGGTGCCCTTGAAAATATGGACGTAGCTTCTTTGCTGCCGTTATCAAAGCCAGTACCAATTTTTCCATATGAGGGTAGCGTGACTCCGCATCTAATAATGTTTCACTTACATAGTAGACTAGGAGCTGAGTCCTCTTTTCTTCTCTGATCAAGACTGTATTAACTGCTTGTTCTGAAACTCCTAAGTAAAGAAAAAGTCTTTCATTGTCGAGTGGCTTTGATAAAAAAAGGTGGAGAAGACTATAGGCACTGCATTTTTGCATATTAGTCCCTATGATGAGTCTCATTTGGAGGCACTACCTTTTAAGTCACGGAAGTCACGAGAAACGGACGTCGGAAGGGGAAAGTCAGAATAAACAAGGTTCACTGTTTTCGTTCGTGCTGCGTTCGTTAATTCGCTCGAACTCCGAACAGATTGCGGGCGTTCGTGCCGCGTTCGAGGAGGCGTTCGAACGGTGTGGTAATTCTGGTTTTGCTGCTAGCCTCACATCAAGCCCAATTCGCCCAAGCCTTGGCCCACATGCCCAAGCCCACTTAAAACACATATTTAACACATGGTGAAATCAAAACAAATCTAAAAATCACATACCAAATTAAAAAGATATCATACCTAATCTGAACCAATCAATATAATCATACCGAGTTAAATCAATCAACCATATATTATTCCCAAACTTAAAATATTGTATGCCTAATCAACATAAACTAAATATTCAACCTTCCCTATCTAGCCAAGATTTGTCCCCCCTCAATCTTTGACTTTCCTTATCCAACACCAAATCAAATCCATTTCCTTGTCAAGCCTAACCCTTTGCCTATAAAAAGAACCATTCACCAACCTTCTCAAGGGTAGCTAGCTCATTCACACAAAAAAGCCTCCTCTCTCCACTCTCTCTAAAGTTCACGCCTATTATAGAAAAAAGAAGAAAAGAATCTCCAACCCTTTTCCCCTAGCTCACATACAAAACACAAACAACACACACAACAACCCTTCCCTCACCAACTTAACAAGCACAACACACAGCAGCCCCTAACCCTTGAAATCAGCCTCTGACAGCACCGAAACTACCCCTGAAATCAGTCCCTAACAGCAGCCCTAAACACACACCAAAACAGTCCCCTAAATTACCAAAAACAGCAACCAGAACATCCCAAAAATAGTAACTAAAATACAGCAGCAAAACAGTAGTAGCGGCAGCGAATCGAAGTCAAAATAGTGGCAAAAGACGGAGGACGACGACCCAAAACAGTAAGACAACGAACGAGAGCAGTAAACCAGTGAACCAGAAGAGTTGCAGAGCTTTACCCCTTCCGATCTTCGTGAAACGCGAGTCCGAGAGACGACTGAAAAGGTTAGACCTGAGGGCACTTTTTCATTAGTTTATATTCGTTTCTTTTATTATTGAATTTTATTCGCATGAGAGTCGTTTATGGATGCATGTTGTGGCTTGAATGAAATGGAAGAGTGTCGTCTCTTGTGGTATATAGGATGGAAACCCAGACGTAAATTCCGTAGCCGAATCCGAATAGACGGTAGTGCGGTATGTACTTGGGATACAACTCCACGTACCACTTGAGTAAACGACACATTCTCTTGTTTTGTGTTGCTTTGGTTTATCTATTTATTGTTATTTAAATTTTGTATGTCGTTTATTTGTGTATGATATAATCGAGTGCATGGGTTCAGTAAGTGCGATGAAAGGTCCCCTAATCGGAAGGGTTAAAATCCTTCACCACGATGCTTTGCCGCACCGATTGATGTGTGTTCGGGTGAATGCGAGATACGTTCAATCGGACACATTACGTTTAATATTGTTGCTTATTTATGCATGGTTCAATCGAGCGCATGGGCTTAGTAAGTGGAATGAAAGATCCCCTATGGGGAGGGGTTAAAGCCCTTTACCACGATGCTTTGCCGCGCCGGTTGATGTGTGTTCGGTTGGATGCAAGATACGTTCAATCGGACATACTTAGTTGAATATGATTGTCTTTATGTTTGTATGCATGATGTGATATGACGCGCATGGGCTTAGTATGTTGGTCTAAAGGTCCCCTTTTGAGAGATCAAGAGCCCCCAAAAGGCCACCTTTACGGCAGTACTTCGCCGCGCCCCCTTTATTTTGTTGTTTATGTATTGCGTCCCATTTCATGCTTCAGGTCTGTTCCCGTTCGAACGCGTTTACGAACGCAACTCGAACGGGCATGCATTTTGCCTTATCATGCATCAGGTCTCATTTCCGTTCGAACGCGTTAATGAACGCCATACGAACGTGAGTATTCTGTTTCATTTTCGTTCGAACGCGTTATCAAACGCCATACGAACGCGAGCATTCTGTTTCATTTCCGTTCGAACGCGTTTACGGACGCTACACGAACGCGCACACACTGAACTGAGTCTGTCTTATCATATTCATGCATAATTGCCTCTTGGTTGATCTTTCTTGTGTTATGTAGCCAATCATATTATTTGTATGCCCGCATTTACCCATTCTATGTGTTCTTGGGATTGTATTCAAGCATGATTAGGCTGTTAGCATGTTATTTGGTTAATAGGTTCATGAGATAGTACTCAAGCATGATTAGGTTGTTCTTAGTTTTCCATATCATAGGATCGAAATATGTTTATAAGATTGCCATGTGATGTTGCATGTTGTGATGAACTTGTTGGTGTATGCATATGAATTTAGAAGCATGATATTTTTGGAAATAAATGTTATTTAAGCCTAGTTGAATTATTACATAAATCCTCTTATTACAAGTGACATAAGTAAAGGACCATTCCGAACCCAGCGGTTTGAGGTTTTCCCTTGCGAGGGGTGAGTGCGGCCTTAAATCTCATTTTCCCGGTTCACACCGGGTGGCGACTCCATGTTATTTAGTACTTCCCAACTAGGTCGCGAGCCTAGGAATGGCGTCACCCAGGTTCTGTTGTCCACAAAGACAAGTACCGTTTGAGTTCTTTCAATGCTTCCTCGCAGGCCGGAGTCCATTCAAAGTTATTTTCTTTCTTCAAGGCGGAGAAGAATAGAAAACTCTTGTCGGTTGACTTGGAGATGAATCTGTTAAGTGCAGCAATTCTCCTTGCTAGTCGCATGACGTCTTTTGGGTTGGTAGGAGAAGGAATATCTAGTATGGACTTGATCTGACTTGGATTGGCTTCAATCCCCCATCGCGTGACCATATATCCAAGAAATTTCCCTGAAGCGACACCAAAAACACATTTTGTTGGATTCAATTTCATTCCATATCTCCTCATTGTGTCGAACGCCTGCTCCAAATGTGATAGATATTTTTCGGCTTCTAATGATTTCACCAACATGTCATCTATGTAGACCTTCATTGTTTTTCCAATTTGTTGAGAAAACATTTTGTTTACCATGCGTTGATAAGTGGCTCCATCATTTTTGAGGCCGACTGACATCACTTCTAACAATAAATACCTCTGTTTGTGACAAAGGCTGTCTTCTCTTGGTCGTTTGGATGCATGAGGATTTGATTGTAGCCCGAATACGCATCCATGAAACTTAGCAATTCATGGCCCGCTGTAGCGTCAACCATTGAATCAATATAAGGCAATGGGAAAGAATCATTGGTGCATGCTTTGTTCAAATATATGAAGTCGATACAGACTCTCCATTTCCCATTCTTCTTTCGTACAATCACCACATTAGCTAACCACTCTGGGAATTGGACCTCTTGAATGGCTCTATTTTGTAGCAATTTTTTGACTTCTTCATCAATGATCTGATTTCTTTCCGGGGTGAACTTTCTTCTCTTCTGTCTGATAAGAGGGTAGTTTGGGTCCACATGGATCTCATGGGTGATTAACTATGGGTCGATCCCAGTCATATCTTCGTGAGATCAGGCGAAGCAATCATGTCGCTTCATCAAGAAGTCAATTAAGTCCGCTCGTAGCTTGGGATCTAGATTAACTCCAATTTGCGCTTTGTGATCAGCGTACTATGGGTGAATTTGGACTTTGTCGAGCTCCTCTATACTTGGTAGATCTGGTGATGAAGCATCAGATCCCTTCATTAATTGCTATAATGTTTGAGATTTTACTTTTAAAGTCGTTTGGTAACAACTTCAGGAAGCAGATTGGTCTCCTCTAATCTATTGGATTCCCAACCTTGTATAAAATTTCAGCACTTGATGGTAAGTTGACAAGACTGCCCTCATCTCATGAATCCAAGGTCTACCAACAATTAAATTGTAGGCTGAGGACAATCGAGGACCAAAAAAGTAGTCATCTTATTGATTCCTTCCGCATAGACTGGAAGTGTTATCTCCCCAATGGTGAATTTATGTTCGCCGCTGAATCTAATAAGAACAGTTGACCTCATGTTGATCTTTTCTATCTCGGTTCCCATATCAGAAAGTGTAGTTCTGAAGATGATGTTTGCTGATGAACCTGTGTCAACTAAGATTTGTTTGACCATAAATTTTGCAATCTGTAAAGAGATCACCAGCGTGTCATGATGTGGATTCATTTGACTGAAGTTGTTGTCGTCTGGAAATTCAATTGTTAAGTTTGTAAACATCCCGTCTATTGACATGGTCGAATGGAAAAGACCCATTGTTGCTTCTCTGGCATGTCATTTTACGGTTGAATATGAGACACCGCTGAATTCGAAACCACCAGAAATAAAACTTACATTATTGTTGATCGGTGGTGGTGGTGGTATGGGGCCATATTCTTTCTCGTTTCTCCGAGCCATTGTAGCTTTACCCTTTTCGGAAAGCAATCCTTCAAGTATCATTTATTCAGCAATTATAATACTTCCAATCTCAGGGCCACGCAATCTGCTGTCGTATGCCCATAATCCCGATGAAATTCACATTATTTCCTGGTATCTTTCTTGGCTGAATAATCTCTGGAGCGTGTGGGCCATCTTACTTAACTCCCCATCTTCTTGAAGACCGAAACCAGTTCTCTTGGGGAAACAATGAAATTGTAGTCTGGGAGTCTTTCCCCGTTCACGGATTTGTCTTGTACCCTGAACGCCAATGGTTGACGTTTGAAGTCTCGGTTGAAATGTCGATGCATCTTATGATGGTTCTTCCTGTCTGCTGGCCGTGGTGTTCTATTGGGAAATTCTTTGTGTCGTTTAATAGTATCTTGAGTACTATTAGAAGAATTCTTCTTTCTTTTGTTCCTCTTATCTTCCTCCCACCTTATTTTTGAGCTCGAGCCATGGCTTGATCCATCGTGTAACATCGAAATTTAGTGAGTTTCTTGTCAAGTCCACTTTCTAGAAGCAAACCATTTCTAAATGCTTATACTACAGTAGGTTGATGGAGGTCAGAGATAGTTATCCTTTCTTTATTGAAGCGAGTCACGTAGCTTCGTAAAGATTCTCCTTTCCTTTGTTGGACGGCGTAAAGGTCGTCTGAAGTCTTCTCAATCCTACAAGAACTTGCGAAATGATCTACAAATTTGTATGCCAACTGTTGGTATGACCAAATAGACCTGTATGGGAGATTGATGAACCAAGTTAAGTCTGGACCCGCCAATGTTTCTCCAAATCATCTGCACGTTCCAACTTCCCATTGTCGAGGGGTTAGGCCTGTTGACATCATCTTATACTTGTAATGGATGATGTGGTCGTCTGGGTCAGCCGACCCGTCATACATTTTCATATCTGGATGACTGAACTTCCTTTGTAATTCTACGGAAGTGATTGACTCAATAAATGGTGTGTCAGAGATTGTCTCACCTCTACTTTTCCTTATTAGTAGTTTGACGCCTGGCAGGCTGGACAAGACTGCTTCTTTGAATTCTAACATTTCTTTGCGCATGTTGGAAGCGACTTGCTGAGCCTGGTCGGCTGGAGAAATTGACACACTTGTATGATTCCTTGGGTGGTCGTCTGGGGAAAGATCATCATTTGCCACATCATTGAATGTCTCCAAAAGATTGGATGGAGCTATATCATTGTTGGGATTTTCGGGAGAATTAAGTTGTTGAGAGGTGGAAGAAATTAGTTTCAACTGCTTTCGAATGTTTATATTGGAGTTTCGCATGGTCAGGTTCTCCTCCTCTAAAGTTCGTAATCGTTCTTGCAGCATTGTTATTTGGGCTGCAATTGGATCTGGCGTCTGCTCACTACTTGAAGCCATGAGTGATAGTGCTTTCTGAATTGTAGACTGAGAGATCTTTGTTTGTTATGAATCACTAAGGCCACACGGTGGGCGCCAAATTGTGGATGCTGGATTTCGGCCGAGGTCCACAATCGAGAATTTATAGGTTGGGGCACTAGCGATCCTGCAAAACAAAGGTAGAGTGAACGGGAGTAGACTACCCACCGGTGTGGTGGGTGCCGGGGGCACTCCGACGCTCAAGTTAGTAGTATGAAATGAGCAGTGAATTAGTAAAATGTGAAAACAAGGTTTACTATTATCTTAACTTTCTTTGGATGGCCGTGAGGGCAGAGGAAAGTGTTTAGGAAATATGAAGCTCTGAGAGCTTGTGTCAGAGAGCAGAGGCTTGTATATGAGAAGTAATGCTTGAATTGCTTACACTATAAATTTCGCTTCTATTTATAGGTGGAGAAATATGATTTCTTTGGTTTATTATATGGGAACGGGGTCCCTGTAACATGTTTAAAATGTAAACTTTCGGTGATCATGAATCTCTGCATGTGGAGGATACGTATCATGTTTGGGAAAATAGTGAAATAGTTGGTAATGATTTGTGGTATGTCTATATTATGTTTCTTGGCTTGGCTTTATGTGTTAATCTTTATCTCCAAGTGGAATAAGGTTTCTTTGGGCTTTACCCTGGGCTTTTTGTTATTCGGACTCTCAGCTTGACCTTTGTCTATGGGCCTTTATTCGGTATCGAGATCGAAGTGAATTTTACCCTTGGGCCCAAATTTGGCCCGTACAATTCAATAACATAATTTCCCATTATTTATTTACATTAATTCTTCATAAATATATACATATGAAATATGTAATTAATATATTTACTAAAAATATATTACCAAATATCGACAATATTATTATTATTTTTATGATAATTATCCATAATTTCTTGAATCTTAATTGAAAAATAATAATATCTAGTGAAATAAAATAATAAGATGAATCCTAAATGAATAAACGAATCAATGAGCTTAAATTCATATTCGATTCGTTTAATAAATGAATCGAATCGAATCGAATCGAATCGAATTGACCCATTTATTTAACGGATCCATTTTTCCAAACTCGTATTTGCTTTAAAGTGAATCGAATCGAATGAATAAACGAATCATAACCCAAATTGTCATCCTTATTAAAAATATAAATTTCAGTCCCTATAGTTTTGGAAAATACAAGCTTTAGTCTCTATCGTAAAATATTTTTTTATTAATTGAGTCATTTTTCATCTAACTTTAAAATAAATTTTTACTCATTTAACACTAATCGGATAAAAAATAACTCAAAATTAGTAAAAAATATTTAACAATAAAGACCAAAAGTTTGTATTTTTAATAATATAAGAATTAAAGTGTCATTATGGTAATGTATAAAATAATTGAGGGTTGTTTTAACTTGGGGGTTTGAGTGTTATTTTTTTAAATTATGCAATCTCCACATATAAAAATTTAAAAAATTCGGTGGAAACAGGCTAATATAAAAAATTATATTGTTGATGGTAATTTTCGGATCCGATGAAGATTCGAAATATGGAGAAGAGTATTAAGGAGATTTCACTGACCAATATGGTATTAGGGTTGGTGCTCCGAGGGCCAATCCGGATCGTATTTATGTCTGATTCATAAATATGAGCGGTTCAATTTTCCATAATATTATTAAATTATTGGTAGCACCCTTGTATTTATATGCTTATTCGATCTAATTGAGATTATATATCTGATTACGATTAGATCGAAACTGAATCTAGTTCAGTGATACGTGTATATTAGACAAAGAACATAGGATTTACAGTATAGTGCGCAGTTACAACGTAGTTTGTAATTGACATTGAGAAGTGCACTATTAATTGTATATCCTTAAATAAAGTTCATGGTCAAGATTTACTGACACGGGTTGGTTAGTAAAATCCGCTAAGACCAGTACATGTCGTATATCGTGACTTGGTCCGATGATTTATCCCAGTGAACCATGAGTCTCAGGAGACTCTTATAGACATGTAGGTGTTTATTTGATAAGACATTGAACGACTCACTGAAGGTTTCCTAATAGATGGTACATCAACGTCAATAGGAACCTTCTCGAGTTGAGCGAGCATAGTGGTCCTTCGAGTTGAGATACCACCGTGGATATATGAGCTATCCTCTACACTTTGATGGCAGTCACGTCAACGATCTAGCCATGATCAGACCTCCGCCTGTTCGTTGGGTGCGGACTAATGCTCATGATATCCTGTGCGTATCAAGATAGGATATGTCAGTCATGTCTTCATGGCATAGGCAACCAGCATGTGTTTACGATCTAGTAAATCCATGGCTGTAGTATAACTTCGGAAATCAGTTCCGAGTGTTATTTAGAGATCGTAAATTAAAAGTCGACTGTATTATACCGAACAGATTTGACGTTCTGATCTATATCCCAGGTATAATACGGATGGCCTGTGACGGAGGGATTATACGTATACTATAACCTCAACTTGCATAGTTTAGCGAGATTATATGTGATCGTCATAATCCATGAGTGGGTGGGTTATGGACACGAAATTGGATTTCGTGACGGATAAACCTAAACTTAGAGAGTCCCACAATATGAAGTGTATTCGTTGAGCACTTGGGCAACGCGATATGAATAATACGAATTATTCATAATACTTCATCGGATTAAATGAGTTAATCCGGATCGTTTAATCAGTTAAATGATGACACATGCATTAGGGAATTTTGTCCGATAATAATTATTGTGTATTTGTATTTAATACATAATACGATTAGATACACATTAATTATTTGTCAAATGGGATTTTGACTCATGTCATAAATATATGTATTTGTTATTTATTGTAAATAAAAATACATATATAATAATAATTACATTAATTGATTTTTGAATATTTAATTGTTAAATATTACAATAATTAATTAGTCAAACTTTTCCATAAATGTTATAGATTTGTCCAATTATTATTTGGACACTTGGCATGATTTAAATCAAACTTTGTTTGTCCAATTTTGATTGGTAAATAATAAAGTTTGATTTGATTTGATTTATTTAATTAATTTGATTAAATCAAAAGGACAAAATTGCCCCATTTTTGACTTGCTTTTTTGGCCACTATAAAAGAAAAAGGGAAATTATTTTTTCATTATCTTCTTCTTCTCCCATCAGCCAAGAGCCTCCACTAAAATGGGTTTCATGAGTTTCAAAATTAGTTTGACAAGTTCATGAAGAATTTTGAAGGAAATTCAAAGAAAAAGCTTGGGAATTTGGAGATTAATAGGTAATCCTTCATCCTTTAGAGCTTAGAAAGGTGTTTCTTGTTTCTTGAATTATTAGATATGATCTAGGGTTCCTTAAATTCTGAATTTTTGGGGCTTTTGTTTGTGGTTGATGGAGAATGAAGCTTAGGCATGTGTGAAGTAGATAATTTGTTCAAATTGTTGTTGGACAATATAGTTGACATTCTAGAGTTATTGATTCACTCTTAGATAGCCTAGAATTATTCTAGAGTTGTTTATATGTGGTGGGACTCATTTGGTGATGGATTAATTAGATTAATCTTGTTGAAAATTGGTTTAAAACATGAATTTTTGTACAATTTCGTTTTCTGTTTTGACCTGGAAATGATTCTGATTTTATGATGAAATTGGTATCTTTTGAATGTTTTGGATGTGTTTTGGGAGTTGGCAAAATTACCGGAAAGTGTTTCCGACTTGAAATAAGCGAAAACGACCAAAAACGGCGTTACCGGGTGGATTTTGAGCCAAGCGACTGACGACTTTCCAAACAGTGAATCCGTCACTATTCGGGCAGCCCATGAATTTCCCTGATACTATTGGAGCTGACCTGGGCAGTTTCCATAAGTGTCAGGTGGTCGGTTCGGTCAAAAACGTATTTTAGGCCATTTTGCGGAAAAACAATTTTCGTAAAAGTTTCGCGAGTTTTCAACTTTGTTTATGTTAATATTTGATATTGAATAAATAGGTTTAGGTGAAATATGAATAAATTATTCATATTAGATATTGAATAATTTATTTGGTATTTTGAAAAAGTTTTAAAATATGATTTCGCCCAACCTGCGCTTCCGCTGCGCCCCATCGCCCAAAACCCCAACAAAAACGGTATCAGAGTGGGTCTGATGCTTCATCCATTACATTATTCATGCTTGATATATGATATATAATCCAATTTTAATGTTCGCATATGCTTGTAATCTAGATATGTTTCTTCACTTTTCGGTTTTACGTTAACGGAAAATATAACAGAAATTTAATAGTTAAATTGTATATATTTTCTAAAGTAGAATTGAAATGTTTAGAAAATGATTTAGATTAAAATTCTGCATTGGATGTAGAGTATAGCTTCCGTAGGAAAATCCCCGCTTTTAAATATGGTTGTAAAGTAACGTGTATTGGATACATGTTTCTTGGTCCGTCTTGTCAGTACGGTTTATGGGTATTTTTCTATAAGTGCATCGAGATCGTGCCAAAGCTGTGAGGGTGTAGTTATAGGATTATTATCCATACCGGTTGTTTATTGATACTGGATAAATTCAAGTGAAAGTGGAAATCATAAACGTAACAAAGCTGTCAGTGTTGGACAAAATGACCCATAGCGTCACTATTTGTACAGATCACGGTGTTGTTGTACAAATTAACTATGTGACAAAGGAGATTGTACTCTCATCATTTGTGATTAGATCACCTTAGATATATAAATGAAGAGAGGTCCCTATGATTAGTTCCTGGACTGAGAATGATATGAGACAGTATCAGTCCCCAAAGGTTTAATCATTAAATATCCCTAGCCGGAGTATTATCGAGACTGGACATCGATAATGCGGAATAGGCTAGTATTGCACTTGTGCGCGTTGTGAGGGCACAACGGCATAGTTCTCATATATATAAGTATTGGATACTTATGCAAGTGCGATAGGAGGTCGTGTTTCACCGATGGTACGGGAAACAGCTTCGCTCTGGATAGACCCCTCGGAATCCCATTGGTATTATGACTATGTGTCTATGGGAGGCCGAAATCAAGGTAGGTGTGTATAGTCTTAACCTGAGACTTACATCGCTAATACTTACGATAATCGATAGACTTTGGTCTTGGTGGTACATGGCTTTAACCGGTTCTGCGTACACCACTTCTGGGTTTATCAGAGAGTCGTAGTGTATTGGGTGTGATGTCAAGACGGAAGTATCACTCCAGTCATAGTGGAGATGATGTCACGCAGGATACGGTATTAGTGCTCTTAAGTGCTGGCCGGCCATCGGGATATTATGACAAGGTCATGTATATCCGATTATAGAGACTAGTTACCAGACATCCGACATGTGCTTCGAACGGGGCAGACACTTATCCAGTCCCAGCCCTAGCACGTGACTATCTGATACTGGGCTGATATACACAATACTACGGTATACTACGCTTGATACAGATCTAAATATTCCTGTAAGAATATTTCTGGAGAATTGGGTAGGCATGGCGTTTTGCTAGAAGCCAACCTTGTCTTGTAAATCGGTATAAACGTAGTACGAGGTACTTACGTGTTTGGATAGTCCGACGACCGTATTTACTGCCAACATATCCGGAGATCTCATGGGTCGCTTCCCGAAGATTCACCGATGACGTATAACTCGCACTTAATTAATCTGGGATTAATTAGAAGAGAGAGAAAATTAATCTGTGATTAATCACGGAGATATTTTATCTGGGATAAAATATTAATTAAAGAGAAAGAACGATTAATTTGGAATTAATCGATAAAATAATATATTTGATATATTATTAGAAATTAGATTTCGACGCGAAATTAAAATTAGATTTTAATTCGGGCGAACGAATTAATTTAGAATTAATTCGTTAGCGACGTGAATAGTGATTTCGCTAGGCGTAATCATTTAATTACGACGCGACGGAAAATTCGTTAATTTGGAATTAGCGAACCCGAGCCCGAGATTATTTGCGAGCGCATTCGCATTTTGAATTCGAGTGCGGCACGCAAGTCAAATCGAGCGTCAAATCGCAAATCACATCAAGCGTCAAATCAAATGTCACTTTGAGTGATGTGACAAGTTGTCACTTGATTTGAGTGATTGATGTGGTAGTTGAAAAAGCTTTAAATGCTTTTTGCTTTTTGGTTTTTGAAAATTGAAAAGTTGTATATGGTTTATTTTATTTTTGAAAAAATATATAAACCAAAATACATTTTTCTTTTCTTACTTCTCTCTCCACTTTCACGGTTTCTAGGAAACCTTTCTTCCCTCCATTTTCTCTTCTCCCTCTCACGGCTCACTGCCGATTTCTTCTCCAAAAATTCTGGTTTGACCGAATTTGTGAGAAGCAAAGAAGATGAAGAGTGCTATCACACACCTTGGGTTATACATAGGTGATAGGGAAACGAATTTATGAGCTTGGAATCATTTTTGGAGCTTGAAGCTTTGAGCTTCCATGGAGTCATCAATGGCCGATCATGGAGGAGACCACCACCATCAAAACCGAGCAGCCCACTGCCTTGGAGAGCTGCTTCCGTGACTTTGAGGGAGGCAAAAACGCATCTTGTTCTTCGCATCCAAAACCGTTCAATGTGAGTTATGTTTCCGCCTTACTCCTTTGATGTGTTCATGCGTTTTTGTGCTTGATTTTGTTAATTTTGGGACCTATATTAGAACTCAACAGTCAGGACTACACCGATAGCTTGAGTATGTCATTGACAAATGTAAGATTGATACGCCTCACTGTGAACGTGTCAAAGCTGTCCCAGCGAGAAACGGTCAAGACCGAAACCAGGAGTCACTGATGAGTGATTGGCAATGAGTTGTCTACCTAATGAATATACGTAGGCGAGATCGTGCTAAAGTTGTGAGTCGAAATATATTCATGGGATCCTACTCTCACTACGGAATTCGATTTAATTATTGAATTCTCATTGTTCTTTGGGGATTACGGTACATAAAGTAGTCGGAGACACTGTTGGGTTAAAAATCCATAACTTTAGCGGTGATTAATTTTATGGAATTTACATCTTTCGTTTTCCTTTTATTCTATGTTGTTTATAGAATTATGCTTCTAATCCACTTCATAGTATATTACTTGAATATATAGGTTTTCTGACTTTACTTATGGCTGTGTAGTTCTAGAATAGGTTCTAAAAAGACAGTAGACTTAGATATAGTTAGATTAATTAAAACCATCGGTTTTCTGACTTTCACGGTTTCTAGGAAACCTTTCTTCCCTCCATTTTCTCTTCTCCCTCTCACGGTTCACTGCCGATTTCTTCTCCAAAAATTCTGGTTTGACCGAATTTGTGAGAAGCAAAGAAGATGAAGAGTGCTAGCACACACCTTGGGTTATACATAGGTGATAGGGAAACGAATTTATGAGCTTGGAATCATTTTTGGAGCTTGAAGCTTTGAGCTTCCATGGAGTCATCAATGGCCGATCATGGAGGAGACCACCACCATCAAAACCGAGCAGCCCACTGCCTTGGAGAGCTACTTCCGTGACTTTGAGGGAGGCAAAAACGCATCTTGTTCTTCGCATCCAAAACCGTTCAATGTGAGTTATGTTTCCGCCTTACTCCTTTGATGTGTTCATGCGTTTTTGTGCTTGATTTTGTTAATCTTGGGACCTATATTAGAACTCAACAGTCAGGACTACACCGATAGTTTGAGCATGTCATTGACAAATGTAAGATTGATACGCCTCACTGTGAACGTGTCAAAGCTGTCCCAGCGAGAAACGGTCAAGACCGAAACCAGGAGTCACTGATGAGTGATTGGCAATGAGTTGTCTACCTAATGAATATACGTAGGCGAGATCGTGCTAAAGTTGTGAGTCGAAATATATTCATGGGATCCTACTCTCACTACGGAATTCGATTTAATTATTGAATTCTCATTGTTCTTTGGGGATTACGGTACATAAAGTAGTCGGAGACACTGTTGGGTTAAAAATTCATAACTTTAGCGGTGCGTAATTTTATGGAATTTACATCTTTCGTTTTCCTTTTATTCTATGTTGCTTATAGAATTATGCTTCTAATCCACTTCATAGTATATTACTTGTATATATAGGTTTTCTGACTTTACTTATGGTTGTGTAGTTCTAGAATAGGTTCTAAAAAGACAGTAGACTTAGATATAGTTAGATTAATTAAAACCATCGGGAAGTGTTGTTCCGATTTTCTTGAAAATCAAGATGGTTTGTGACTTAGTTACTAAGTCACGATTAGGTAATCTAAATAGGATATATGCTTTAGGATATAATTATCTAGAAAGGGCAGTTTCTTGTGCAGTAAGAATTGACACGAATTAGTTCATTTCTCGAGATTCTTGACTGGGATTAAGAAAATCCCTTTAGTATTTGTTTATCTTTAATGACGTTTCTTGGCTTTAGCGACTTTTAGAAGTCATGTGTTTGACACAGTTTGTTAATCAATTGTTTGCAATTATTGTGAATAATTGAACGCAAATTATAAAGCTTAAGAAATGAGATGCATATAGTTGTGTATAGAGAATTCTGATTCTCGCAATACGACAACTGTAGGTATTGGATACCGGATCTCCCGTCTAGTTAATTAAAATAATGTTTAATAACTGTTTTGATATTTGATATCAAAACTTGTGACTATTGGATAATTATTTATTCTGTATAAACAGTTGTTACATATTTTAAAGGGACTAGTAGTGTCATTAATAAAAGATAAGCATTCAGAAAATATTCGATAAAGTAAATAACTGAGAATTGTGCTTTATGAGATTTTATCGCATAAGCATTAGATGCTTATTCCATATGGTAAAGGATGGTTTGATACGAGTTCACACCACATATCCTTATCTATTTAATGAATATTGTATTCAGGTTGTGATTAAATCTCATTTAACCAATGATCGTCATTAGATCACAGATTTATTAAACTAATACATTGGATGTGTGTAGTTTAATGAATAAGAAATTGCCTTGTAGAGTTTTCTTTGCTTCGTAACTCAGTTGATGGATTGTCATAACTTAGTTACGTGTTTGTAATAGAGAACGTGTTGAACTTTTTGAATTGTTCAAGAATTGTCAATATGTTTCTAATGAAACTCGGATAGAATATTTTGAATAGTTCAAAGATATTTTATTTGTAGTGTTGAAAACTGTATCTTTGGAAATTCATTGTGCGTCTTTGAATTGTTCGAAGATGTTTGATTTCATCAAACACATTAATTTAAGGCAATTAATTCTGAAGTTATTTAATGAATTTGATTCTTGCTTGATATTAAACTTCCGCGATTCCATTTTGATGGAATTGGTCAGTGGGAGTTGTCGAATCTTATATGATTGGATTCATTGATATTGAGTGTTACCGAATTGGTTTTCAATACTCTTGAGGTTATGCTCCAGTAACACTAATTCATCTCTTTAATTAAAGTTCCATTTGTTTCTACGAATACATATATGATATGTATAGTAGAAAATTCGAATCTTGAAAAATTTGAGATTTGAATCTTTCTTTTATATAATAGTTATATAATTGAAAGTACTTGTACCTCGGAGGTACGAGTGAAAGGTTTTGTCATTTGTTCTATTTAATAGAATATTGTATTCTATTTAATAGAGTATATTTTCTACGATCCCGAGTAATAAAATTGTTTTGTTACTTGGTGGTTAACATTGGATGTTGACGATTGCAGAAAATATTTGACTTTGTGAAGTCAGATGTTAGAATGATAAACTGTAATGGAACCGCATAATTAATAAGATGAAAAGACACTTAGACAACTTCCGTATAAGTCTAATAGGATATCAAAATCATTTACCAAGTATTTGATACTTAATGATTCTTTTGTTTTCTTATCGAATAAAATTATCCTATAACTTATAGTGGGAGCGATATTTGATATCGATTCCGGATATTACCATTGAACCATAGATCTAAAATTGTTCGTAGCTTACTACGATCAAGTTTTGAACTTGATTAGGTTTCTGTTATGAATATTTCATAAAATGTGCAAATTATTTGCGTAGCAAAAGCAAAGTGAGCTTGATAAAGGTTTGACATTTATAGTAAGACGGTTAGAAAGGTTATACTCAGTAGTCTATTGTAGATTTTGAGGAAGCTTGTCTTTTGTCGCACTGATTGAACGATTAAGGATATGTTGGTTAATGCCGATATTAAACTATGTTTCTGGCTAAAGAATGCAAAGTGGCGTTCTTGAGTGGTTTATTCGAATGAGAAATCAGTTGTGATTTCTTTATTTGAAGAATTTCATTCTGTAATGGCCCTAGAGTTTGTATTATGCTAAATCACAGTTTGATATACTAGTTTATGGAGCCTATTGTAGACTCAGATAAGCTTTCCGGAAAGTCGTGTTCTCTGATTTTGATATCAGTCAGATTGTCTGGTTTTATCGAAATATAGAGAAAACATATTTTTCAGTATGGTCAGTGGGAGTGTACAAATTTCTTTCTAGTATTACATATCATGAGTCTTCTTTTCTCCGTGAATGCAGTGAGAGTAGTCTCTGTTATATTTGATATAAATTTTTATATAAGATATAAAACTGAGAGACTTGTGAGAGACTCTCATTAGTCGCATATTAGATATGATCTAATAAAGGACACAGTGAGACTATCTGTATGACAGTTAGTATAACTGTTTGACAGTTAACGTGTCTTTTATGTATATAGTATTCGTCTTTCGTAAATGATGATTCCTTTGTCAAAAGATAGATTGATTGGAATGTCTAGTTAATCTTATGCATCATATGATGATGGCATAATGAATATTATATTATATGCAATTAAAGATATCAATTTAATCGTAATCGTTATGAGTTATTTTGATACGCTGCAGACCATATGATGGATCTTGAAACATGTTCTTTGTGATATTTGAGATATTAAGAATGAGTTTCTTATACATGGAGAATTTAGTCTGCAACCATAAGGTCAGATTAGTTTTGATCTTAATTATTACATTAGATGATCTATGTCATATAAAGTCAGAAAAAATGCAGTGAGAATGTCACTGTTGATTCTACTAAACTAGTGGAATCAGTTGCAACTTATGAAGTATTGACTTATGAAGTTCGCATAATAACCTTATAGATTAGAAGTTTTAATATTAGTATAGTGCTTGCGGTTGTCTCAAAGTATTTGGATTTGATTTCTAAATACATAGACAACTTAGTAGCTATAGCACAATACTGATATATCGTCTGAGTCATATTATTGTGGAATTTGGATTCTACAAAATATCAATGATGCTAGCTAAGGAAAACAGTTGGGTTTGTTGGACATACTCGATTTGTTAAGGCAGGCTTACTTGTTGGTGCCTACCTCTTGAGTGTTGGTGAGCTCTTGAGGGTCATGAGTATGCGATACACATTGAGATGTGTATATGATACCATGGATTGACACTAGAGCAAGTGGGAGAAATTGTTAGGGTTGGTGCTCCGAGTGCCAATCCGGATCGTATTTATGTACGATTCATAAATACGAGCGGTTCAATTTTTCATAATATTACTAAATTATTGGTATCACCATTGTCTTTATACGCTTATTCGATCTAATTGCGATTAGATATCTGATTATGATTAGATCGAAATTGAATCTGGTTCAGTGATAAATGTATATTAGACATAGACCCTAGGATTTACAGGTGCGCAGTTACAACGTAGTTTATAATTGACATTGGGAAGCGCACTATTAGTTATATATCCTTAAATAAAGCTCATGGTAAAGATATACTGACATGGGTCGGTTAGTAAAATCCGCCGAGACTAGTACATGTCGTATATCGTGACTTTGTCTGATGATTTATCCTAGTGAACCATGAGTCTCGGGAGACTCTTATAGACATGTAGGTATTTATTTGATAAGACATTGAACGACTCACTGAAGAATTTCTAATAGATGGTACACCAACGTCAATAGGAACCTTTTCGAGTTGAGCGAGCATAGTGGTCTCTCGACTTGAGATATCACTGTGGATATATAAGCTATCATCTACACTTTGATGGCAGTCACGTCAACGATCTAGCCATGATCACACCTCTGCCTGTTCGTTGGCTGTGGACTGATGCTCATAATATCTTGTGCGTATCAAGATAGGATCCGTCAGTCCTGTGTACAGGGCATAAGCATCCATCACGTCTTTACGATCTAGTAAATCCATGGCCGTGGTATAACTTCAGAAATCAGTTTAGAGATCGTAAATTAAAAGTTAATTGTATTATACCGAATGGATTTGACGTTCTGATCTATATCCCGGATATAATACGGATGGCCTGTGATGGATGGATTATACGTATGCTATGACCTCGACTTGCATAGTTTAGCGAGATTATCAGTGGTTGTCATAATCCATGAGTGGGTGGATTATGGACACGAAATTGGATTTTGTGACAGATAAACCTAAACTTAGAGAGTCTCACAATATGAAGTGTAATCATTGAGCACTTGGGCAACGCGATTGTAGGCATTGCATTTTTGCATGTGAAACCGATGATGAGTCTCAGTTGGAGGCACTACTTTTTTAGTCGAGGAAGTTGCGGGAAACGATCGTCGGAAGGGAATCGACATTTTGTTAGTTCTTATTCGCTGGATTAGCTTCGGGTTCGCTTGTTGGACCTCCGTGTTAAAACACATGTCACAAATTAAAAATAATTAAAACATTTAAAACACATGTCACAAATTTTAATTAAAACCAATTGAAATTAAATTAAAGTTAAAATGAAACCAATTAATTAAATTAAAATTGAAAATTTAATAACTAATTTAAAATTAAACCAAATTTAAATAATTCACTTCCAAATTAAAATACATCAAAACACCTAGCCAAGCCCACCCACCTAACTAAGGCCCACACGCCCATAGCCCCCTAATACACACCCAAATTAATAATTATTAATTAAATTAAAACATTAACTAAATAAAATATTAATTAAATTAAATAAATAAAATATTTACCAAACATAAACTAAGTATATGCCTAATATAAACTAATCAAATATAATCATTCCTAACTAATAATATATTTACCAATCTAAAATATTTGACTTCCTAATCAACACCAATCTAATCTTGTAACTTCCTAATTAAAATATTATGTCCCCCAATTAAATATATATTTTCCTTTTATGACACTAATTAGATATCACAAATCCATATCCATGCAAACCCTAATTGACAACTATAAAACACACACTAAATCAACCCTAATGACACTCCTCTCTCTCACGGCACAACTACAAAACACAAGAATAAACCAAGACACTCATCTCCTCTCTCAAAAAACTACTTCTCTCTCACGGCAAAAAGCCAACTGAAAAACAAATAGAAACCCTACTACCTTCACGTAAACAACAAAACAAATCAACCCTCATCGATAGCCTTCATAGCCACGCACGCCCACCTGCCCTCTACCTCACGTTGAAGCCCTCTTACACACAAACAGCCAAGCCAAAAACCAACACCTCACAGCCCCTCTGACCAAGCCAACAAACTGCCAACACGCCCCATGACCTCACTTTCCACTTACGCATCCCAAAAACTCATCAACAAACTCAGCCACCTTCACAAACTGCCAGCTAACCACAAACCAGCTCTCACCACTCACTAAAAACACAGCAGCCTCTTCACCACACCATAAACTGCCTTAATCCATAAATCAACACAGCCTCCAGCCCTTCAACGCCACCTAGCGCCAAACTCAAACCACTTTAACGCCCTCTGACCAAATTCTTCACGCCACCTAACTCAACCCTAGCCAACACGCAACAACAAGCCTGAATCACCCACCTTTACTGATCGACAATAAGAACAAACATAAACAAACCATAAACTTTACTGCCTCAACCGACCAAACCAACAAAAATCAACCCTAAAGCATGCCTTCGAACTGCCGAAGCCGTCTCTCATCTCCCAAACTTGCTAACTGCCGAGAGAATCCCTAAACCAGTGACAAAAATCATCAGCGTCAAAAAAAAACACACAAAACAAGAAGCCCCCAAGTCACCAAATAACCGAGAATAAATAACCATTAACCGATCCCACAACAACAAACGACCTGCCCTTCTAAACTGTGAAATAACCACCCTAAAAACAGTCCAAACACCCCCAAAACAACCCCTAAATTACTCAAAACAGTGAATAAAAACTGCACCTTTAAACCCTTTAAACAACTGAAAAATAGCATCCCCTAGCCTCCAAAAATCGCCAAAACAGTGAACAAATGCAACCAAAATAGTGACCAGAAAACCGAGAGGAAACAGCAGCAAAACAAAGCCAAAACAGTAGATTGAGCAGTGAAACAGCGAGGTAAAACGCAAACCAGTGAACCAGAAAAGTTGCGGTGTGATAGCTCTTCCGACGGCCGTGAAACGCGAGTTCGAAAGTCGACATAAAAGGTTAGACCTGAGGGTATTTTCCACATTCGTTTTCTGTTTTTTTTGTATTATTTATTGAGTATTGCTTGCATGATTGTTATGTTGAAATGCATGTTGTGGCCCTTGAGTAGATGAATATGCATGGATTATGAGATATTGTATGTTGTGGCTTTGGAATAAAATGAAAGATGTGTCAACTCTCGCGGTATATCGGATGGAAACCCGGACATAAATTTCATAGCCGATTTCGAATGGACGGTAGTATGATCTGTACTCGGGATACAACTCCACGTACCGCTTGAGTAAACGGCATCTTCTTTTGTTTTATGTTGCTTTGATATATTTATTATCCGTCTTTTAATTTCCGCATGTTATTTATTTATGTTATGATGAGATCGAGCGCATGGGCTTAGTAAGTTGGATTAAAGGTCCCCTATTTGGAGGGGTTAAAATCCTTTACCACGATGCTTTGCCGCGCCGGTTGATGTGTGTTCAGTTGGA
Organism: Zanthoxylum bungeanum; assembly: GCA_019454045.1. NCBI lineage: Eukaryota > Viridiplantae > Streptophyta > Magnoliopsida > Sapindales > Rutaceae > Zanthoxylum > Zanthoxylum bungeanum. The sequence continues at coordinate 25,879 of SKCR01038615.1, forward strand.
TGTAAGATATGTTCAATCGGACATACTAAGTTTGATATGATTGTCTTTATTTTTGTATGCATGATGCGATCGAGCGCATGGGCTTAGTAAGTCGGATTAAAGGTCCCATATTTGGAGGGGTTAAAATCCTTTACCACGATGCTTTGCCGCGCCGTTGATGTGTGTTCGGTTGGATGTAAGATATGTAAGATATGTTCAATCGGGCATACTAAGTTTGATGTGATTGTCTTTATTTTTGTATGCATGATGCGATCGAGCGCATGGGCTTAGTAAGTCGGATTAAAGGTCCCCTATTTGGAGGGGTTAAAATCCTTTACCATGATAATTTGCCGCACCGGTTGATGTGTGTTCGGTTGGATGTAAGATATGTTCAATCGGGCATACTAAGTTTGATATGATTGTCTTTATTCTTTGTATGCATGATATGATCGAGCGCATGGGCTTAGTAAGTCGGACTAAATGTCCCCTATTTGGAGGGGTTAAAACCCTTTACCACGATGCTTTGCCGCGCCGGTTGATGTATATTCGGTTGAATGTAAGATGTGTTCAATCGGGTATATGAAGTTTCATATAGTTATCTTTATCTTTTTACGCATTGTAATGAAAAGCGCATGGGCTTATTGTGTTGGACTAAAAAGGTTCTCCATATGGGGGAAGAAAAGCCTAAAAGGCTACCTTTACCACGATATTTGTCGTGTCTTTCATCTATTGATTGCATCACATATCATTGTCTTGGCTTAACGTATTACAATTCATATATCCATGTTATGATAGCATTTGAGTATCATTTCTTGTGGTATATCGGATGGAAACCCAGACATAAATTCCGTAGCCGATTCTGAATGGACGGTAGTGCGGTCTGTACTTTGGATACAATTCCACGTACCACTTGGAAAAGTGCTCACATGTGTCATTGTGTCCATGTTAGTTATCTTCTTTTGCATCACGTCATAACATGCTCACTTTAATGCCTAATTGCATCCTTAAGTGTCTTTTTGCATTATGTACTTAGTTGACTCCTTTATTTGTGCATGGACATGTAATGGCTATCAGACTTTGAAGGAAATGAGTTCACCGAGCCAATCGATGCTGACAGATTGAAACAGTACTTTGCTTGAGGAAGAAAAGACCGAGCAGTCATCAAGAGAATTGGCAGAAGACCTAACCCGACGGGATAAGAAACACATACATGCATGCATACGCGTAACCCATTTTGCATTCCTTTTGTGTTTGTTTTGTTTTGTGTTCACGGGTTTTGAAGAAGACAAGGGAAAACGGAAAAAACAAGCCATTCAGAAACATCAAAAGCACAATATCAGATTCGGGTAATAATCCTAGGGCTGGGGCCCATATTGGTGTCAGATGCGGGTAGTAATCCGAGGGTTGAGGGCCACATTGGTGCTAGTTTTGGGGAGGAGTCTCAAGGCTGAGGCCCATATGAGTTTGAGTTTCGGGAATGGATCTCAAGGGGCGAAGCCCACATTATCAGAAGATAACGGAAGAATTCTGTGGAATTAGTGAAAAAAAAGGGCGAAAATGAGAGAGAGAAATCTTTGATAGTTAGACGTATGTCCGGTGATGACATTGTTTGTTGTAGGGAGAAGCTTGAGAAACGATAAGTGCGAGACGTGCTCTCGTCCGGTATTCTGAATAGATTGATCTCAGTTGGACTCGCGAGCACTTGATTACGGGATCTCAACAGTGGAAACCTGAGTGGTTGGCAAGATGACTAGTCGAAGGGATGATGGATCGGTGAATGACCATTTGCCTAGATGTCCACCCTGGTTTACTTATGCTACGATACATTATATGGTTGGAAGCAAAGAAAGTCTCTAAAAAGAAAAGAAGAATAGACCGCCTATAACCGATAAGCGTGAAGCTACCCATGGGCGAGTATTAGGACCACCATGAGGAGAAATGCTACCTTAAAGGGTAGGTGTGTAAAAAAAAAAACGATGAAAAGAAAGAGACAAGAAAAGAAAGAGAAGATCATATCATGTTGAGTATGCCGAAGTAATCACAGAAAGTGATCAAGACATCCAGATTGGTTAGACTCACTGGTTCGATTCTCCGAAGCGAAATCATCAAGTTGGCTAACTTAAGGAAAATGTTGTGAAAGAACATTTGCACACACACACTAGGAGTCTAGTTCAGACCGCATATTCAGACGATTGGAGTTGAGCGTATCGAGTACTTTGAAGATTCTCCAGTTTTGACGTGAAGCATGCGTTGAGGACAAATATATGTCTAGCTATCAAGATTATCTCGCGAGAGACAATACAATATGTTGGAATGGAACATCAGTGGTTCTGTGGTGTATGACATTCTGGGGGCGAGGCCCATATCAGTAGCAGTTTGGGATGATGTCCACATCAGTATCAGTTTGGGACGAGGCCCATATCAGTATCAAGCTTGGGGCGAGGCCCACATCTGTGTTAGCATGGGGGCAAGGCCCATATTAGTATCAGCATGGGGGCGAGGCCCATATCAGTATTAGTTTTGGAGGCGAGGCCCATATCAGTAGCAGTTTGGGACGAGGTCCACATCAATATCAGTCTGGGGCGAGGCCCATATCATTAGCAGTTTAGGACAAGGTCCACATCAGTATCAGCATGGGGGCGATGCCCATATCAGTATTAGTTTTGGAGGCGAGGCCCATATCAGTAGCAGTTTGGGACGAGGTCCACATCAATATCAGTTTGGGACGAGGTCCACATCAGTATCAGTTCGGGGCAAGGCCCACATCAGTATCAAGTTTGGGGCGAGGCCCACATCTGTGTTAGCATGGGGTTGAGACCCACATAATCGTAAGTATATTCCATTTTGGGGATGCGTCCCCGGGCCGATGCCCATTTTGTCAACGGTATTGGGATACGTCCCAGGGTTGAGGCCCCCGTTGTCGGTTGCAGTTATTGGGATGCGTCTCAGGGACGTGGACCCACTACATCATATTTTGGGGATGCGTCCCCGGGCCGAGGCCCATTTTGTCAGCGGTATTGGGATGCGTCTCAGGTAGAGGCCCTCGTTGTCTGTTGCAGTTTTTGGGATGCGTCCCAGGGTCGTGGACCCACTGCATCAGTTTGGGGATGCGTCCCCGGGCTGAGGCCCATTTTGCCAGCGGTATTGGGATGCGTCCCAGGGTCGAGGCCCCCATTGTCGGTTGCAGTTATCGGGATGCGTCCCAGGGTCGTGGACCCACTGCATCAGTTTGGGGATGCGTCCCCGGGCCGAGGCCCATTTTGCCAGCGGTATTGGGATGCGTCCCAGGGTCGAGGCCCCCATTGTCGGTTGCAGTTATTGGGATGCGTCCCATGATCGAGGTCCACTGCATCATCAGCTCGGCAGAGCAGCAGGCAAGTCAGGTGGCAGCTGGCGAGCCAGGTAAGTAAAAATGCATTGCATAACTTTGATAGGATTGTTCAAAGTCACACACTGCTCAAGTCCCATCAAAGTGGGTGCGACTGTAGGCATTGCATTTTTGCATGTGAAACCCGATGATGAGTCTCAGTTGGAGGCACTACTTTTTTAGTCGAGGAAGTTGCGGGAAATGATCGTCGGAAGGGAATCGACATTTTGTTAGTTCTTATTCGCTGGATTAGCTTCGGGTTCGCTTGTTGGACCTCCGTGTTAAAACACATGTCACAAATTAAAAATAATTAAAACATTTAAAACACATGTCACAAATTTTAATTAAAACCAATTAATTAAATTAAAATTGAAAATTTAATAACTAATTTAAAATTAAACCAAATTTAAATAATTCACTTCCAAATTAAAATACATCAAAACACCTAGCCAAGCCCACCCACCTAACCAAGGCCCACACGCCTATAGCCCCCTAATACACACCCAAATTAAATAATTATTAATTAAATTAAAACATTAACTAAATAAAATATTAATTAAATTAAATAAATAAATAAAATATTTATCAAACATAAAATAAGTATATGCCTAATATAAACTAATCAAATATAATCATTCCTAACTAAATAATATATTTACCAATCTAAAATATTTGACTTCCTAATCAACACCAATCTAATCTTGTAACTTCCTAAATTAAAATATTTTTTCCCCCAATCAAATATATTTTCCTTTTGTGACACTAATTAGATATCACAAATCCCTATCCATGTAAACCCTAATTGACAACTATAAAACACACACTAAATCAACCCTAATGACACTCCTCTCTCTCACGGCAAAACTACAAAACACAAGAATAAACCAAGACACTCATCTCCTCTCTAAAAACACTACTTCTCTCTCACGGCAAAAAGCCAACTGAAAAACAAATAGAAACCCTACTACCTTCACGTAAACAACAAAACAAATCAACCCTCATCGATAGCCTTCATAGCCACGCACGCCCACCTGCCCTCTACCTCACGTTGAAGCCCTCTTACACGCAAACAGCCAAGGCAAAAACCAACATCTCACAGCCCCTCTGACCAAGCCAACAAACTGCCAACACGCCCCCTGACCTCACTTTCCACTTACGCAGCCCAAAAACTCATCAACAAACTCAGCCACCTTCACAAATTGCCAGCTAACCACAAACCAGCTCTCACCACTCACTAACAACACAGCAGCCCCTTCACCACACCACAAACTGCCTTAAGCCATAAATCAACACAGCGTTCAGCCCTTCAACGCCACCTAGCGCCAAACTCAAACCACATTTAACGCCCTCTGACCAAATTCTTCACGCCACCTAACTCAACCCTAGCCAACACGCAACAACAAGCCTTAATAACCCACCTTTACTGACCGACAATAAGAACAAACATAAACAAACCACAAACTTTATTGCCTCAACCGACCAAACCAACAAAAATCAACCCTAAAGCATGTCTTCGAACTGCCGAAGCCGCCTCTCATCTCCCAAACCTGCTAACTGCCGAGAGAATCCCCAAACCAGTGACAAAAATCATCAGCGTCAAAAAAAAACACACAAAACAAGAAGCCCCCAAGTCACCAAATAACCGAGAATAAATAACCTTTAACCGATCTCACAACAACAAACGACCTGCCCTTCTAAACTGTGAAATAACCACCCTAAAAACAGCCCAAACACCCCCAAAACAGCCCCTAAATTACTCAAAACAGTGAATAAAAACTGCACCTTTAAACCCTTTAAACAACCGAAAAATAGCAGCCGCTAGCCTCCAAAAATCGCCAAAACAGTGAACAAATGCAACCAAAACAGTGACCAGAAAACCGCGAGGAAACATCAGCAAAACGGAGCAAAAACAGTAGATTGAGCATTGAAACAGCGAGGTAAAACGCAATCCAGTGAACCAGAAAAGTTGCGGTGTGATAGCCCTTCCGACGGCCGTGAAACGCGAGTTCGAAAGTCGACATAAAAGGTTAGACCTAAGGGTATTTTCCACATTCGTTTTCTGTTTTTTGTATTATTTATTGAGTATTGCTTGCATGATTGTTATGTTGAAATGCATGTTGTGGCCCTTGAGTAGATGAATATGCATGGATTATGAGATATTGTATGTTGTGCCTTTGGAATAAAATGAAAGATGTGTCAACTCTCGCGGTATATCGGATGGAAACCCGGACATAAATTTCATAGCCGATTTCGAATGGACGGTAGTATGATCTGTACTCGGGATACAACTCCACGTACCGCTTGAGTAAACGACATCTTCTTTTGTTTTATGTTGCTTTGATTTATTTATTATCTGTCTTTTAATTTCCGCATGTTATTTATTTATGTTATGATGAGATCGAGCGCATGGGCTTAGTAAGTCGGATTAAAGGTCCCCTATTTGGAGGGGTTAAAATCCTTTACCACGATGATTTGCCGCGCCGGTTGATGTGTGTTCGGTTGGATGTAAGATATGTTCAATCGGGCATACTAAGTTTGATATGATTGTCTTTATTTTTGTATGCATGATGTGATTGAGCGCATGGGCTTAGTAAGTCGGATTAAAGGTCCCCTATTTGGAGGGGTTAAAATCCTTTACCACGATGCTTTGCCGCGCCGGTTGATGTGTGTTCGGTTGGATGTAAGATATGTTCAATCGGGCATACTAAGTTTGATGTGATTGTCTTTATTTTTGTATGCATGATGCGATCGAGCGCATGGGCTTAGTAAGTCGGATTAAAGGTCCCCTATTTGGAGGGGTTAAAATCCTTTACCATGATGTTTTGCCGCGCCGGTTGATGTGTGTTCGGTTGGATGTAAGATATGTTCAATCAGACATACTAAGTTTGATATGATTGTCTTTATTCTTTGTATGCATGATGTGATCGAGCGCATGGGCTTAGTAAGTCGGACTAAAGGTCCATATTTGGAGGGTTTAAAACTCTTTACCACGATGCTTTGCCGCGCCTGTTGATGTATATTCGGTGAATGTAAGATGTGTTCAATCGGGTATACGAAGTTTCATATAGTTATCTTTATCTTTGTACGCATTTTAATGAAAAGCGCATGGGCTTATTGTGTTGGACTTAAAAGGTTCTCCATTTGGGGGAAGAAAAGACTAAAAGGCTACCTTTACCACGATATTTGTCGTGTCTTTCATCTATTGATTGCATCACCTATCTCTGTCTTGGCTTAACGTATTACAATTCATATATCCATGTTATGTTGGCATTTGAGTATCATTTCTTGTGGTATATCGGATGGAAACCCAGACATAAATTACGTAGCCGATTCCGAATGGACGGTAGTGCGGTCTGTACTTGGGATACAATTCCACGTACCACTTGGAAAAGTGCTAACATGTGTCCTTGTGTCCATGTTAGTTTTCTTCTTTTGCATCACGTCATAGCATGCTCACTTTAATGCCTAATTGCATCCTTAAGTGTCTTTTTGCATTATGTACTTAGTTGACTCCTTTATTTGTGCATGGACATGTAATGACTATTCGTTTATGATATGTCTATGAAATCACAAGAAATGTGTGCTTGTGTGCTTGTGTGGTTAGTGTGTGCTTGTGTTTCCATGAATACAATATGCCAATGAAGTTGTATGTTCGTTGCCACTTTGATGTACTTTCAAGCATGCAATCTTAGATGTGAAATATATGCAAATTTAGGTGTAAGTTTTATTTTTGTGCATGTGAATTTAGAAGCATGATACTCTTGGAAATACGTGTTACTTAAGCTTGATTAAATTATTACACAAATTCTTTCATTACAAGTGACATAAGTAAGGGACCATTCCGAACCCAACGGTTTGAGGTCTTCCCTTGCGAGGGGTGAGTGCGGCCTTAAATCTCATTTTCCCGGTTCACACCGGGTGGCGACTCCATTATTCTCCGGTTTAGTCCCCCGTGGCTACTCCGTACTCCCGACTAGGCCGCGAGCCTAAAACAGCATGCGTCGCTCAGTTCCTGTGTTCCCACAGCGATATGCATAGTACAGATTATTCATAATACTTCATCAGATTAAATGAGTTAATCCGGATCGTTTAATCTGTTAAACGATGACACATGTATTAGGGGATTTTGTCCGCTAATAATTATTGTGTATTTGTATTTAATACATAATACGATTAGATACACATTAATTATTTGTCAAATGAGATTTTGACACATGCCATAAATATATGTATTTGTTATTTATTGTAAATAAAAATACATATATAATAATAATTACATTAATTGATTTTTGGATATTTAATTGTTAAATATTACAATAATTAATTAGTCAAACTTTTCCATAAATGTTATGGATTTGTCCAATTATTATTTGGACACTTGACATTATTTAAATCAAACTTTGTTTGTCAAATTTTGATTGGTAAATAATAAAGTTTGATTTGATTTGATTTATTTAATTAATTTGATTAAATCAAAATGACAAAATTGCCCCCTTTTTGACTTGCTTTTTTTGGCCACTATAAAAGAAAAAGGGAAATTGTTTTTCATTATCTTCTTCTTCTCCCATCAGCCGAGAGCCTCCACCAAAATGGGTTTCATGAGTTTCAAAATTAGTTTGACAAGTTCATGAAGAATTTTGAAGGAAATTCAAAGAAAAAGCTTGGGAATTTGGAGATTAATAGGTAATCCTTCATCCTCTTGAGCTTAGAAAGTTGTTTCTTGTTTCTTGAATTATTAGATATGATCTAGGGTTCCTTAAATTCTGAATTTTTGGGGCTTTTGTTTGTGGTTGATGGAGAAGGAAGCTTAGGCATGTGTGAAGTAAATTATGGAACTAATTAGTGTAATTTGTTCAAAGTGTTGTTGGACAATATAGTTGTCATTCTAGAGTTATTGATCCACTCTTAGATAGCCTAGAATTGTTCTAGAGTTGTTTATATGTGGTGTGACTCATTTGGTGATGGATTAATTAGATTAATCTTGTTGAAAATTGGTTTAAAGCATGAATTTTTGGACAATTTCGTTTTCTGTTTTGACCTGGAAATGATTCTGATTTTGTGATGAAATTGGTGTCTTTTGAATGTTTTGGATGTATTTTGGGAGTTGGCAAAATTTCCGAAGAGTGTTTCCGACTTGAAATAAGCGAAAACGGTCAAAAACGGCGTTACCGGGTGGATTTTGAGCCAAGCAGGTGATGGCTGTCCAAACAATGAATCCATCACTGTTCAGGCAGCCCATGAACTGTCCTGATACTATTGGAGCTGACCTGGACAGTTTCCATAAGTGTCGGGTGGTCGGTTCGGTCAAAAACGTATTTTAGGCCATTTTGCAGAAAAACGGTTTTTGTAAAAGTTTCGCGAGTTTTCAACTTTGTTTATGTTAATATTTGATATTGAATAAATAGGTTTAGGTGAAATATGAATAAATTATTCATATTAGATATTGAACAATTTATTTGGTATTTTGAAAAAGTTTTAAAATATGATTTCGCCCAACTCGCGCTTCCGCTGCGCCCTATCGCCCAAAACCCCTACAGATGTGGCCTAAGATCTTTGCAAGGATGAGAGTCTAGGCCCAAGACTCAGATTCGGCTAAATTTGAAGACTAATCTGAGGATGCCGGTTTTGGCTTTAAAACATAATGATTGGGAATCGGGATGAACCAGCAGAGGCATAGTCACATACACCCGGTGAGGGTGATCATTAGAATAAACAAGTTAGAAGAAAATCATAACAGTTCAGACTGTCATCAATGGAAGTTATTTCTCAATATTTCTACATGCCGAGGAGTTTAATGTTGGCTTAACCCGTTTGAATAGGATGTGAGGGAAGTGAAGGTATTTATGCTGACCCGACTTGTTAGTAGATGCAAGGAAGAACGTCACTGGTTTCGGTGTACCGACCCGATGACATGGGTCGGGGTTGCAGCATTATGCACTTAGACGGACAACACAAGCCCTAAACAGAAGATTGAGTCTCTCATGGACTGATGAGATAGGAGTAGGCCAACGGCTGATGGGATGGAAGAGAGCCTCAAGCTTATCCACTGACACACGCAACCGCGTGAGTGGTTGGAATACGGGTTGGCACTTGGACATAGTGTGTAGCAGTTACCAAAAAGGGTGAATTAATGAGGTTCAGATGGCAGTTAGTGATTGTGTCAGACGACATAACTATTACTTGTAGGTTGATTGGGGATGAGAGCCTACACAATTATAACTTGGTAACGTGGCTGACGTCACGAGTTGTAAAATTGTGGGTTTAGGTACACTATATAAATGGGTTGAGAACTCATTGTTAGAGGTCGGTTAATTTGATTATGAGCTTTCTGACAACTTGTAAACGAGAGCAAAAACTTAGTGTAAGAGAGAGCTATAGTAGATCGGTCAGATCCGAGTTCATAATAAAGATTTTTATTTCCTTTGTATCTGTGGACGTAGGTTGGATTTATTCCGTCGAACCACGTTAAATCCTATGTTCTTATCTGTATGTCTTTTGATTTATTTTTCAAGTTTGATTTGGTTCTCAACTAACCAAACAAATTCACTGCTTGATAGAGGTTTGTTCGATGAGTGATTTTTCCCGAATTACCCATGAAATGAAAAACAACCGTCAACATATATCACTGTTATTATCACAGTTAAAAAAATTATCACAAATATATGATATTCTTAAGATAGTCAAATTTTCTATTACAAATATATCATTTTTTTTCACGATCAAGTATTCATATATATATCATTTTCAGGTCAAGTTCATGTGAATTTTTTATCATCTTGATACATACAAAATACTAGTATTTTATTGTGTAAATTTATTTTAAATTTTACTTACACGATAAAATATTAATACTTTGTGTGCATCTAAGTCTACATGAACCTGACCTAAGTTATAAACTGCTTTAGGGCTCTGATACTTGAACCCCTCATATCAAATTGTGACTGTTGGATTGTAAATCCAACGATCATAAATTTTTAAATTAAAAAAATAAAGAGAGATAATTTTTTGGATCGTTGGATCAAAATCTAACCATTCAAATCATATCCAAACGAACTGGTGTATAAAATATATTGGAGCCCATACCCATATATAACGTAAATTACTCTTCCCACCCCCTAACCACTCCCTCTTCTTGTCTCCTTGTAATTTTACCACAACGCTCATCCCTTTGTAATTTATCACTCCCCCAATTATTATACATAGCAAAATTATATATTTATATATATTAATTTTAAAAAAAATTATTATATACTAATTATAACTCCATTTGCCATTTTATTTATTTTTTTTTATTTTATAATTTTTTGATTTTTGTTAATAAATATTACAAATTGCGTATTTATTCATTTAATTTTTTTGATTCATTTTTAATTTAATTAACACTACTTATGTATATAAAAAATATAATTTTACCAAATAAAATTAAATATATATTTTGATTGAATACATACGAATATTTTTATAATACATAAGTAATGTTAAATAAATTAAAAAAGAATCACAAAAATTAAATGAATAAATGAACACAAAATAAATAATAATAAATATGAACTTTATAAATAGCAAAAAAATATAAATTTAAAAAAATTATAAAATTATAAATATAAAATTAATTAATAAAATAAAATAAATATTTATGTTATATATATATAAATATAATTAGAATATATTTAGTTTATTAGGAAATGAAATTTTTGATAAAGAGAGGGGGCATATTAAGAAATTTAGGGGAGACAAAGAAAAGGGAATGACAATGGGAAGAGGGGAAGATCACTCCTCTATATAACATAAACCCGGCCACGGTTCCGGTTCGGAATCGGAACCGAACCGATTGGAACCGAAAGGTTTTGGTTTCGGTTCCGGAACCGGAACCGTTGGCGACCGGTTCGGTTGGGGTTCGACCCCAACTCGAACTGGTGAACCGTTGGAATTCCCCAACGACTAGTGGGGGTGGCTCCCTGCCCAAATAAGAAAAAAAAACAAATTAAAAATATTTTATAATGGAACTACATCAGCTTTGATTTCTCTCACCCTTGGAGGATACGTAGACAACTTAAATTTTTAAAAATTTAAGTTCAAGCTCTTCAATGTAATAATTTTTTTTATTTATAAAATTAATCTCATTTATTTTAATTAATTTTCAAAAGTAATTAAAAATTTTGGAACCGAACCGGTCGGTTCCGGTTCGGTTCAAGATTCCGATTTCGCTTAAGTGTGGAACCGAAAATCGGATTCGGAACCGAACCCCGGCCGGATCTAATAAAACACACCTAACTTAAGTCATTTAACTAGGGGTTCCTTCCTAGGTTTTTGAAGTTTGAACCATATCTCTTAGGCTTCTGACATTGACTGGATTTATCTATCATAATGACAAAATCACAATCAAATCAATATTATTTTGATTTATTTTATTTTATTTTATTTTTATTTACATTAAAATTAATGTCATAATTTAAAGGCTTTAGTCATATTTTGTCTATGTATCATTTTTCAATTTATTAGCAAATATCATCATACCCCAAAAAAAAAAAAATTAATTGTGTTTCTTGAATATTTTATCATCATTGAATTTTTTTCTTTTTAGATTTAAAATAAATCAATATTGATGAAATACTTACAAAACGCCACTAGCATTATTTAAAATAAAAAATCAAATACATTCATTTATTTATTTATTAGTACTAACTTTTCGGTCAGCAAATTAATCAATCATTGATTGAATTGAAATCTTTTAGAGGGTCGGCATATCATCATCATGAAAGCTACTTCTATCTTTACCAATTTCTAAATTCATTTATTTAATCAATAACATAAAAGAGTATAATCCTAGTGAAAATTACTTGTATTTATTTATTCTATACAAGTTTTTAAAGGAAATAAAACATTAATAAATACACCAAATATTGTTGATACACCTACCAAAACTGCATTTCCTCTTCCAATTTTTTTTTTTAATATTTTCTTCTTAAAAAAAGAATAATAGCATCTAGAACCCTCAGATTCTATATTACTTAACATAAAGGCATGGTTTCCACATTTGTATCTAATAAATCTTATCTTCGTCAAAATAACTGCTCTTATTAAATCAATAATGATTTGAATGTGTCGGTTAATTTAGTTGACAAAATCTTTTATGTGGAAATAAGAGTCACGAGGTTTGAACCTCTTTTACTGTTTTACATATGTGGGGGAAAATTAAGATGTATTAGGCTAATAAAACTAAACAATAATATTAATAATGACTCGCTTAATAAATGAGTGACATGCATTGGATGAGTCAATAAGAGACGATCATCAATTTTGTTTGTTAAGAGAATAACTTTGATTTGCCCTAAAGAAATGAAGAGTATTCCCTATTTTTTATTGGTTATTTTGCAAATAATTCTGTTAGTATTTAGTATTTACATGTAGGATAATTTTCAATTAAATTTGAGATAATTATATAAAAATATACATGATATATAATGTCATAAAAAATGATAATGAGTTATAAGATTAAAGAGGGGATATATATTCGGAAACATTAATAAAAATTTATTGTCATGTAATGCTTTTAAAATATAAAAATATAGCGAATAGTTATAAATAGTTGTTTATTTAATGAAATTTTATATATGAATCAATGTTAGAATATAAGTATCTAATAGTTTTTTAAATTTTGTTATAAATCTATCATATAGTTTAATAAACTTATAAAACAACTCTTTGATTCTTAAATGTAAAAAGGAAAAAAAAATAGCTTTTTCATACTGATAAGAGTCTTGAACGAAATCGCGAGTCAACATTACAATATTATCCAAATAATTTAGTGTTATTTCATGTCACGTGTACGCAGGGATAACAACAAGTCAAATATGATATGCGATGTCAATATTCATATCTGCTCTATCTAATCAATAAGTATGAAAATTTCATATGTATCTGGCCTAAAATATCGGGCATTCGTAGACTCTCATACAAGTCTCCATTTACACATGAATTTTACCTTTTTTAAAATGAATGTTAATGAGTATAGAAAAATATCTATTTATCTGTCTCTAACATATTGATCCCTAGCGAATCCTCATTTCCACAAGATTTTTTCTATCCCTACGTGCACTTATTGTGCCACAAATTGCGCAACTAATTTTGATAATAGTATGTAACTCAGCCTTGAGAGTATTTAAGCCATTTTATTAGGGGTAATGGACCTATTTGATACAAAAAAAAACAAAATATAAAATTCACATGAGAAAATATAGGAACTTAGGGATTCAGATGTTATTATCCCAGTAACAGAGAATATCTAGAACAGAGCCAATGAGTTGATAAAAAAATACAAACGAGGTGTAAGCATTCTATGGCTTTGGATTCTTCTGACAAATCGTGGCTGCCAGCTTTCAGTAGTATAGCTCAATAGCTAGTTATATGTTATTATTATTATTAAAATTCTTAATAAAAACAAATAAAAGTTAAAATAAAAAGATAATCAAATATTCAATCAAAAAAAAAAATGCTTTAAGAGTTGTTAGAGAAGCCATTTTTGGCTTTCTGGGTTTGTAACAGTTTTGAGAGAGAGAGAGAGAGAGTGACAGATATGGTGGAGAACTGGAGAAGAGTGTTTGTGTTGTTGCTGCTGTTCAAAGTTTGCATTTTGGGATGGAATCCCAGCTGCATCAATGCTGCCACAGATCAATCAGATGGTGAGTTGTTGTTCATTTTTCTGTTTTTGTTTTGGTTTTGTTTTGTTAACATATTTATGTATGTGAAAGATTTGCATGTGTTAAATTTTTAGCTAAATCTGCACTCTCTTGTAGCTTTTGTTTTTTTATCTGATTACACTTTGTGATGCATTTGCAGATTTACTTATTTTTCTTCTTTTGTTTATTTATTTATTATTTGTATAGTTTGCTTGTACTGCTTTAATGCTTTTAACCTCTCCTAAGATTAGGAATTTTTTTTTTTTTTTTTTGTTTTTTTATTAGGTTTAAGTGATTTTAGGAATTAAAGCTCTCTCATTTTTTATTTTTTTTGGTTCTGTGATTGTGTGGTCTGCTGTGAAGCTCTGGGTATTGATGTCATCAAATGTAGTTTGTCATATTTATTATGTGCTTGTTATGCAGCTTCTGCTCTGAATGTCATGTACAGCAGTTTAAATTCGTCAACTCAGCTAACCCAGTGGAGCGCAACTGGTGGTGATCCGTGCGGGCTGTCTTGGAAAGGGGTTATTTGCTCAGGCCAGCGAGTAACAGAACTGTGATATTCTTCGCCTTTTGTTTATTTATGTATGTTACTTTCAGATGTCATCATCAATGCTGAATTTGAGTATATACTCCCATTCTTTTTTTTTTTCCCAGAAAATTATCGGGCCTTGGACTCTCTGGATCAATGGGTTACCAGCTCTCAAGTTTGTCAGCATTAACCAACCTGTAAGATCAAGAGTTGTTAACTTTTTTCTTTTTTCAACTTCAATAATTGTGGTGGATTCCAATTGTAAATGGTATGGAATTCCACTGTTTTTGTTGCTTGGGTCAATTCTTATGATAGAAAATATATAACTACTTTGGCATTGTACTTTGATGAAAATCTGCAGTGATTTGAGCAATAATAATCTTGGAGGCGACATACCTTATAGTCTTCCTCAAAACTTAGAGCGATTGTATGTATCCTATATTTCTAGGTGCATTAGTTTCCTCCTTTTATATTTCCTTGCTGATTTATTTAGGATTTACATTTGCTGTTTCCTTTCTATGCAGAAATTTTGCAAACAATCAATTTACCGGAAATGTCCCTTATTCCATTTCTCAGATGAAAGCTCTTAAATACCTGTGAGTAGCTTTGGAGTTAATTGCTTTGCCACAACTAAATGGCATGCTCAGCCTGAACCCTGTTAGTTATTTTATTATTCATTTATCTTTTAATTTTTTGGGGTGTAGAAATATCGGTCACAATCATCTTCAAGGTCAACTGAATGACATGTTCGGACAGCTTGCTTCTCTCTCTACATTGTGAGATCTACAACTCTCTCTCTTTCTGTAACAATACAATCAGCAAAATGCTTTAAAGATTTTATTTTAACTGCTCATATGAGATCATTCATTTCTTTTTAAAGTTTATAATAAATTAGCCCCCGGCTGATCCTTAAATCTCTTCTTTGTTAAAGTGCTAACCACCTCATCAAGTTGATCTTGCTGAATGACCTTACGAGGATATTCATAATCTGTGTTTCAGGGATCTCTCTGTCAATACTTTTTCAGGTAACCTCCCTCAGAGTTTTAGCTCCCTTACAAGCTTGAGTTCTCTGTAAGTATTGAAGAGATTATCTTTTGTGGTATTATAACTAATTAATTACATTGTTTTGGTCCCTCATTAATCTGTCCATCATTGTGTAGAAATCTGCAGAACAACCAGTTTTCGGGTACTATTGATGTTCTTGCAAATCTGCCCCTTGATAATCTGTGGGTAACCGGCATATCAATTAATAGTAGAAAAATTATATTAATCTTTCCTTCCTCAAAGTGCCATGAAATATAACCCGTTTGTTATTTGTTTTTGTTTTTCTTAGGAACATTGCAAATAATTTTTTTACTGGCTGGATTCCTAACCAGTTGAAAAACATTAATCTGCAGTAAGCGTTAGATATTATTAATAATTAATATGGTTGTTATGTCCTCGTAAAGATTAAATTCCTGAAATCTGAATCATCTCCATTACAGGAAGGATGGTAACAATTGGAGCTCTGGCCCTGGCCCTCCGTCTCCACCCGGTACACCTCCAGCCAGGAAAAATAGCCCAAAACACAAATCTGATAATAACAACAGCCCATCAGAAAGCGGAGGTGGCAGCAAGAAATCAGGTATAGGTGGTGGTGGCATAGCAGGAATACTGATTTCCCTTTTTGTTGTCGGTGGAATTGTTGCATTCTTTTTGGTGAAGAGAAGAAGATCTAGAAGGTCATCCTTGGATATAGAAAAGCTTGACAACCAATCCTTTGCTCCTCTTGCTGCTTCTTCCAATGAAGTACATGGTAACTGTGTTTTATCTGTTTTCTCCTTTCTGTTTTCTCTTAGCATCCTACACTAGGCAAAGCTTCTCCATATGCTGTTATATCACATCCTTTATGCGTTTCACTTTGCTATACTGCAAATGAAAGATAGGTCTCTGCCAATGAGAGAGGGAGGGAGGGAGAATGCCGAAGATAGAGAGTAAATAATGAACACCATAATGAGGCCAAGGAATTGCTTGAACTCGAATATGCTATTTATTGAACATATGCTCAACTGCCTGATTTGATGCTTATTATTCAAGTTCTAATTTTAACTAAATTACCTACTTAATCACGAGATTCAAAACTTTATTTATGACAAGTTCTTTAACAGTTGGCATTAATATTAATGATCGCTTTGCTGTAATTATATCGCAGAAATGAAGTCTGTACAGTCTTCGATCAAAACAAAGACATTTGACACTGCTGTCTCAATAAATCTACGCCCTCCACCAATTGATCGTCATAAATCATTTGATGAAGAAGATTTTTCGAAGAAGCCCATTACTGTTAAGAAAGCTGTTAAAGCTCCCACAAATGTAGCATCATATTCTATAGCTGACCTGCAGATGGCTACTGGCAGCTTCAATGTTGAAAACCTCCTCGGTGAGGGCACATTTGGACGTGTTTATCGAGCACAATTTGATGATGGAAAGGTATAATTTTGTTACCTATTAAATCCACTTTGCCATGTCACTTTGAGGGCGTGATTCTCATTTCTTGACTGTCATTTTTTTCCCTTCATATTATAGTTTGAGTTCTCATTGTCTATGATGAATAATGTACTTTTACGGTGAACATAAGTCATACGAGGGGAGAGTATAAAGAAACTGTTTATGAATATATGGGAGTTAATATACATCATGTACATGTAATGTAATTTCGTTGCTTATTTTGACCCAGTAAAATGTTGCATGAATTAAAGTGTTGACCTCTTCAGTGTACTAACCTTGAGAGAAAATCAATAAGTAGCTTACCGCAGGAGGTGTTTTTATTTTTAATTGCTCATTTTGATGTCTCTAGTGCATTGAAAACGTTGGACTTGACCTAACCATGTTTCTTTTTAAAATGTTTTAGGTTCTTGCAGTGAAGAAAATAGACTCGTCTGCTCTTCCTAGTGAAATGTCTGATGATTTTAATGAGATAGTTTCAAACATATCCCAATTGCATCACCCAAATATAATGGAGCTAGTAGGTTATTGTTCAGAGTACGGACAGCACCTGCTAGTCTATGAGTTCCGTAAAAATGGTTCACTACATGACTTCATGCATCTATCAGATGAAGACAACAAGCCTTTGATATGGAACTCTCGTGTCAAGATTGCTCTGGGGACTGCACGTGCACTGGAGTAAGTCCATGAATAATTGGTTTTTCCTTTTCAAATAAAAGCTGGAGCTTTAAAAAAACAGTTCCTTTCCTTTAACCTTAGAATTAGTATTACAAAGATTCAGAGTACTTCATTAGCCTCCCTCTCCTTTTCTGCGTTTGATCTTTTTTTTTTCGTAATACAAAGATGGCATAGTTTATGCTTCACCTGAATGAATACGTAAATAGGAATTACTTCCATATCAATCCCATAACCTAGCATCTGTTAATTGTACTCACAAAGAGACTTTTCAGGTATCTGCATGAAGTTTGTTCACCGTCAGTTGTTCACAAAAATATAAAGTCGGCCAACATATTACTGGACAACGAGCTCAATCCTCACCTTTCCGACTGTGGCCTAGCAAGCAACATGCCAAATGCAGATGAGGTGAATTTTGAATTTGATGCAAAGTATGGTTTATCCACCATAAAAATCCTACTTCTGAATTAAAAATTGTTATCGGGATGGTTCTATATGTCAAATTACCGGATTTCGTTTTACGAAGTTGCAACTATCAATTGCAAGGAATTCGTCTCTGTCGGTTACGACTAAAAGGCCTTTGATATTTCCTTCTGTTTACTGTCAACAACCCAAAAAGGAAAAAAAAAAATTTTATTACAGACAACCCGTATGCATAGCGAATTACAGCACTCTGTCCTTAGAGTGTGCAAAGAGACTGCCTGAGTTTCTCATTGATTTGGAGAAAGTAGTTGCAGGTGGAAAAACTTCCCATGACCTTGGTTGGCATGTTAGAATAATGGTTTTTGCATTGTTACTTTAATTTCACTTGCTTGAGTTGATTTTTTATTTACATGCTAAACTTTGAAGCCTTTAATGTGCAGGCTTTGAACAGTGATGCTGGTTCTGGATATAATGCGCCTGAGGTTGCCATGTCTGGTCAATATACTATGGAAAGTGATGTCTACAGTTTTGGGATTGTTATGTTGGAGCTTCTGACTGGACGTAAACCATTTGATAGGTGAAGTATAGACACATAATATAGAAATCCCATTACGTAGGTTAATTACTCCCGAGAATCAGGGAGGACCTTGAGTTATTGTCATCGAACCTCAAGTTATTGTCATTCGTAATTAATATGTTACATGCATATAATTGGCAGCTCAAAGCCAAGATTGGAGCAATCTCTGGTTCGATGGGCAACACCTCAGCTACATGACATTGATGCCCTTGCTAAAATGGTTGATCCAGAACTCAAAGGGCTCTATCCAGTTAAATCTCTCTCCCGGTTTGCAGATGTCATTGCTCTGTGTGTCCAGGTAAGTTAATGTCTCCGTATAAGCCGGTTTTATTCCTGTTTTAGCTACTGTAATGATGTTCCGATCCCTTGAGACACTGTTTTGTGTGCAGCCTGAGCCTGAGTTTCGACCACCTATGTCCGAAGTGGTTCAAGCATTGGTGCGGTTAGTTCAGCGAGCCAACATGAGCAAAAGGACGATTGGAAATGATCAAGGACCCACCACTCCACGAGGAAACAACCAAGATACACAAGACTACATGTAGTCATTGAATCTGCCAAATTCTTGCTTTCTTCTTGGTTTGATGATAAAGACAGCCCAACAAATCAGTCATCTAATGGTTTTTCTTTTCTTTTGAACTAACTTTTTTCTTAGTCTTCCTTGTGCTATAAAATGATACCAATGTAGTTGTTTCCTTCTGTTAATATTGCATAATTGAATCAGTTCTTTCATCATCTATTGTGCTGAAATTGAATTACTGCTTGATTCACCCATCACTTTCCAATTAAGTTTTGCCATTCTTGTTCAGTTCAAATGGAGTGGGATGCAAGGTGCTTATCAAAGAAAAGTGTCTAGTTCAATGTTACCAACCTAAGGGATCAGATTGGCTAAAACAAACGCTTTTAAAATGTGGCAAAATTAAGCGCTTTAAAGCGTATAGGTAACAAAAACCTTTTGGATTTTGTTTTTGTTTTTTGAAAGTGTTAGGAAATCCTAAGGTCAAATCACTCGATCCAGATTTAAGTGGAACAGGTAAAATCAACACTTCATGAACTCGAATTCATTTAAAAAACTACTAAGTAAAATCATTAGTCCAATGTTCTAGAATTAATTATTATTTTTTCTATTTGACGAGGAATTGACTAGGAAAGGCAAAAGATGAAACTTAAAAATATGTTTCATAGAAATAATCTAACTGAATACAGTTAACAGTTACTGGAAAATCCAGAAATATGAAATGGTTCTTGAGAGGGCAAATGTTAACACAAACATAACAAGTTTAAACAAGAAAGAATGAAATCGATGGAACACCCTCTCTCAAAGGAACTACATGAACTCCAGTAACCCGCCAGGAAGATGGAACAGATGCTTCCAAGTACCTCTCCAGAAATAAAAACATTTGGAATCAATTGTACACCATGTACTTTGGTGTTGCACTGAACTTCTGATATCCCTTGATGACTTTATTCACTGCCTCAAGGAAGTCTTTCTCTGTCACAGTTTTCCTTCGTGCCCGGATGGCAAACATACCGGCTTCTGTGCATACACTCCTTATATCAGCTCCTGAAAAGCAACCCCCATATCAGGAAACTCGTAATGTGGCCAAATTCGGAAAGAGGAAACATATAACATAGGTGTATGTGTAAGTAGTAATGAGTGCTAAAGAAGTGTCAAATACAGCAGCATAGCCCAATAAACATAAATCATTTTGTGGCAATGGTTATCCCTTTAAAGAAAAACGCAACACAACAAAAGTTTTGGAGAGGCAGAGACTTACCGGTAGAATTGGGGCAAAGCCTAGCTAAGAGTTCAAAACGGATATCTCTTTCACAGTTCATTGTTCGAGTATGGATCTTAAATATCTGTGTCCGACTCTCCAAATCCGGAAGGCCAAACTCAACCTTACGATCTAATCGTCCAGGACGCAACAGTGCTGGATCAAGTGTATCGGGCCTGAAGAAAAAAACCACGAGTACAAACGTAAGCAAGCATTGCAAATGAAACAAATCTTGCCACCAGAGATGAAATCAAGAATCATGCCATGATAAATAAATAGTGCAACTTCACAGTTTTCACTACTAACAAACGTTAAAATTGCACACCCATCCTTCTCACCCACCCCCACTTATATGCTTAATTGCTTATATATGTAACATAAACATGGAAAGGCAACGAAAAGTAAATTAATCCATGCAGATAAAAAAGGGTCATTTGATATGAATAGTGCTAGGATGGAGGCTGTGATTCGAAAGGAACATTTGCACTTCATAGAGGATAAAAAATGAGGTACAAACTTCATGTATAATCAGTACCCTAGGAAAAGAAGCATCTTTACCTGTTTGTTGCCATTAGGACTTTGATATTACCACGAGCATCAAACCCATCAAGCTGATTCACAATTTCAAGCATTGTGCGTTGAACCTCATTGTCTCCACCAACACCATCATCAAAACGTGCACCACCTATAGCATCAACTTCATCGAAAAAAACAATACAAGCCTTCTTTGAACGTGCCATCTGCAGCATATAAGATTCTATAGTTAGGTTAAAAGGCAACGTACAAAGGAATCATCATTTGAAGATACGTGAAATTTAAGTTATGAAATGCAATTGAGCAGCTTCAGACCTGAAATAGTTCTCGAACCATACGAGCTCCCTCACCAACATATTTCTGTACAAGCTCACTCCCAATAACACGAATAAAACAAGCATCAGTTCTGTTAGCTACAGCTCTGGCTAATAGTGTTTTACCCGTGCCAGGAGGACCATAGCATAAAACACCCTTTGGAGGATCAATTCCAAGCTTTACAAATTTCTCAGGATGGAGCATGGGTAACTCAACAACCTAGAAGAAACCAAATTCCTTGATGTAAGTACCACATCATGCCATTGCGTCTGTACTCGATTACGCATTCATTATATACTTGTGTTGTTCAGGTAATGTATATTTATTTAATGGATTAACCAGATAGACAAAATGATTAAAAGTAATAAACAATATTAAAAACTTTTATACTAACTTCTCGCATCCTTTCAATCTGCTCCTTGCATCCACCAACATCATTATATGTAACATCTGGCTTCTCTTCCACAGTCATCATGGTCACACTTGGATCAATTTTTGGAGGCAAAGGAATTTGAATCTGATATTTATTTCTGTCAACCCTGCAATGACAAAATATTAGCAAACCTATCAAATGAATCTACAATAATTACACCCTCTATTTACTAAGCAAATAATTACAACCTCAAGGTTCAAATCACAAACCCAATTGTTTTAATAAATTGCTTCCCAAATTCGAACAATCAGCAATAATAGACATATCTCACAGCCAATAAAGCACATGCATTTGCCTTTCCCAATTTATTATACAAATTAATTGAGATACTATATCACTAGGAAGAACATTTACTCAGCAGTAAAACTTGTATCGACAACAACATGACTTGACTCATTCTCATAGCATCAGCTCATGGTAATATGGCATACTTGCCCAAATATATCTACATATAAATCATATGTGCGAAAGAAAATTAATATGAGACAACGTATTGTATAAGTGCTGATCACAAGAATTATAAAGCCACATTAATTGAAAAGTAGGAAACTTCCTACTTACCCCACACGCATGCCTTCTTCTATATCAGTAGGGGAAACTTTATCACCAAGCCCAACAACAAACTGAAGAAGACAGTAAAAAATTCTATTATCCCAACAGGCACATATTAACATCACGATCAAATACACAAAATAGAGATTCATATCAATTTGATTCGAGGGGAAGCTACACCAAATATGATCCATATAGAACCCTATTTTTTCCATCTGATCAGGCATAATTATTACATGTGCAAGGTATAGAAACCCTAGAAAATAATTCAACAAATATATACACAAGAAACAGTCAAACAGTTACTTGAACTAGCATTTATTTGTTCATTCACGTACAAAGAAAAGGAAAGTATATCATTCACGTACAAACCTACAATCATCCATATGTAGATAAAAGAAGCCATAGAAAACAATGTGTACCTTTGCAATCTGCTTAACATTTATAACATATTTGGCATCTTCAGAGTTTGGATTGATTATCTTTGTGCATCTTGCCACCTACGCAGACAAAATTAGCTAATGATTAGAAACATGTCAAAATAAGTACACAAATTCCGTTTAACTTCATCCCTAAAAAAATACCTGAAGAGGCTGCTCCTCTTGCATCATCTGCTTATCTGACACAAGATCCCACTGGCTCGGTGCAGCTAATCCCGTATCAGACTCCTTGATACCTATTTGACAAAGTGTAAGAAAACCCAAACTAAAATGATAGTCCAACGCACAAGGCTTCCCACACAGGGGCCTCGGGTTGGATTCAATGTATTCAGTCTTACCTTATGCTTGTTTTTTCAGCAAAGGGACTGTTTCCACTAAAACTAAAAAATTGTTTGCACACAACCAAGTGAAAATTTCATACCGCACAAGTCATTGACCTTCTTGGCCATATCCTTTATTTCTTTCTCCGCTTTCTTAATGCTAGTAGAATAAGGTCCTAAACCCTGCATAAAAACATAAGCTGTGCAATCAAAATCAAAACTTCAACTAAGCCCAAATCAAATATATAAATTACATTCAACACCCAGGTACAAACTATGCTGTGAAAGGCATTGTCCTAAGTTGTGTTTGGGCGGGTTTTACATACAGTCGTCAAGGGTACTTGGGCGGCGCCTTAGGTATTGTAAATTATGATCATCCCCGCACTCAAAAATCTCATGAGGTCCAAACTTCAACCTTTTTAACAAACCCATATACAAATCCACCAAAAAAACAAAACCCCATCTGAATAAAACAGTAACACTAACAAAATCAGCTATTACTACAATCCCAAATAAATCCAAAACGCTAGATACACTACTAGATCAAAGGCTTAAAAAGAAAAGAGACAATACATAGGTTTTGAGGAGAGCGATATCGTCTTCGTCCAGGGGTCTAGGGTTTTTTTCGTCCTTGATCTCCTCTTCCGGCTCCGGTGCCATTGTCTTGCTTTGCTGCTTGAAAGATTGAAGCTTGCTTGTGGAGAAATAAAGTGCTGATACTTATTTTCGGCTTCCTTAATAATATTTATATTTTTGTATGCATTCTGATTCCGGGTTTATATTAGGCCCGGGTTTGGGCCCATTACATTTTCTTGACTAACAAGTTAAAAAAAATGTGCTCCCAATTCTCTCAAAATAACAATTTGGAATGTATTGAGGTGTAATATTTATTATTACAAAATTATATATATATATATATTATATATATATATATATATATATATTTTATTAATATAAAATATAATAAAATGTAAAATCTATATCTTGGAATGTAACAAAATGTAAAATTTTGTTACTTTATTTATTTTAATTTCTCAATTATTGAAGTAGTGAAATGATAATAATTAATAACTATAATAATAATTTATTTTTGGATATTTTGGATGCTTGATATTATCTAACCCAAACAATACCTAATATCCAAAGTGGTTATATTTCGATTTTAAAATTAAGTATCCGAAATGAATATTGATTGCTTATGGTTTTTAATATTTCAGATATATGATATCAAATTTCTAAATTTCTAAATAAAAAATAAAAAAATATTAATAATAACAAAATAGTGTTCTCATAGTTAGTTATTATTTAAACTTTTCAGATATTCGTTAGCAGATTCTAATTTATTTTAAAATTTTCAAATATTTTGGATGGTATTAGATATCTGAATTTTCTATCAGTTTTGGATACGAATATCATTCACAATTTTTTTTAATTATGGATAGATATCGAATATTGGATTATGGTTTCAAATTCAGTTTCAAATATGACAATTTAGTTCTGATATCCAACCATTGCCATCTCTATTTCCTATATGATAGGTTGCGTGGCAATGTGTAGGTATTGCATTTTGCATGGTCTGATGATGAGTCTCCTAAAGGGACACCGCCTGAAAGTTTGGGAAGATTGTAAGGTTTAATATTGGAATGGAAAGAAAACTCCAAAAGACTCCAGAAGAACAAGCCAAATCTGAATCACCTATGTCCAAATCTGACCGGACATAATCACCGAATTCGGTCAGACATAGATACCACATCCGGTCGGACATAACCCAAGTCAGGTCGGATATACGTGTTTCAAGAATTACAGAACAACGTGATCTCATATTCCTTCTTAACCAATTTCCATAAGTCAGTCATCTTCCATAATAATTACTTTCATTTTCCCACCACTTTCCATAACAATTTGCTTTCCTTATTAAGAGAGATCTTTTCCAAAATAACTGCATTCTCAAACCTTATAAAAACAGCGAAAACTGTAAACGTAAGAGAGTTTTTAGAGGAACAACACACATACTAACACTTGCACAGAAACACAGACAGAACTTAGAAACAAACACACAAGCAACATAATACCCAAAACACAGTAACCCCAGAATCCTCCCCAGCAAGAGATCTACCAACCTACTTAGAGTTTTAAAGGCGTTTCTGAGCCAACAATACAAAATTTAACGACATGAGGGCATCTTAATCCCCATTCTACTTCTTCTCCATTTTTGATCTGACGCCATATATCTGGCTGGACATATTGTATGTCTGACCAGACATATAATATGTCGCATAGAAACTCCAACTGTATAACTAGCTACATCCGGCCGCGTACACTCGCTTATATATGGTATATAGGATGAAAACCCAGACGTAGATTTCTTAGCCGAATCCGAATGAACGATAGTACGGTTTGCAATTAGGATACAACTCCACGTACCACTTAGAAACGGTTACATGTCTCATTCTTTATTGCTTTATCGTTATTACTGTTATATGACAATCTCGTTTGTCTTATCACTATCTTGTTATTACTGTTATGCTTGATTATGCACTTTATGGTTACTGGTTTCAAGCATGTCATGACATATCCTTGTTATTTGATCTCATACATACTTATATGTTTTGGGCTTTTTGGTTTACGCGATAAATCCGGTCAGACATCCAGCATGTCCAACTGGAAATAGAATACTAGTATACAGATCCAGTCGGATCCAAAATATACCCGGTCGAGTTTATTTTATTCGTTATTTATTTTGTTTTATTATTACTTTCACGAGTGTTTAGCTACTACATGAAATATAAACTGCATTGTGTGATAATATGCAATATAAATTGTTCATGTGTTATTGCATTATAAGACATGTGAATCCTCTTTTAAGCGTGTATATTATACTGACATCAGTAAGGGATCATTCTCAACCCAAACTGGTTTAAGATCGTACCTTACGAGGGGTGTAGTTGTTGGGGTTTTCTCAAAGGCGCGGCGGAAGCGTCGTTCGGGCGAAATTGTAATTTTAAAACTTTTTAACTTACCAAATAAATTATTCATGATCTAATATGAATGATTCATTCATATTTCACCTAAACATATTTATTCGATATCAAATAACGACATAAATAATTTAGAAATACTACGAAACTTTTGCGAAAATGTTTTTCCGTAAAATAGCATAAAACATGTTTTTGTCCGAACTGACCATACAACACACATGGGGGCTGCCCAGGTCAGCCCCAATAGTACTTGGGCAGTTCATAGGCTGTCCAAATAGTGATCAATTCACTGTTTGGATAGCGGACACCCGGTAAGCCCGAAACTCACCCGATAACGCCATTTTTCACTGTTTTCGCATATTTCAATTCCAAAATAATTTTCGGCAATTGTTCCAATGCCCAAAACACATCCATTACATTTATACAATATAATTTTCATCACCAAAATCACAGAAATTACAGATCTGATTTGGTAACTAAAAATATCATTTTCATGCTTTTAATCCAATTTTCTCAATATTAATCATATTAATACTGACACCAACCAAAGTCACCACAAATGAATAACTCAGGAATAATTCTAGAAGTTACAAGAGTGGTCATAACACTCTACAATGACAACAAGTCATCAAATGATAAAATTGAACTAATATTTCACTAAAATCATTCAATCTAACTTCACACATGCATTTAGCCTCCAAATCCATCCTCCAAATCAAAAAGCCCCAAAATCTAAGAAATGAAGAAATCCTAGAACTACTCTAGATGCTCAAGAACAAGAAACAAGCTTTCTATGTTTAAGAGTTATGAAGATTACCTCCAAATCTCCTAATTTCCTTAAACTTTTTTCTTGATTTCCTCACTTTCTTCCTTATTTCTTCAAATAAATTTTGGGAGCTTTTCTTTATGGAGGTTTCTTCCATGGCTCCAATTTCAAGAGAAAAGAAAAAAATTTCAACTTAAAAATTAAGTCATGACCGACTTAGGGGGGCATTTTGGTCATTTGGTTAATTTAATCTAATTAAATAATAATAAGCTTTAAGTTAACAAATCCAATTTGTATACTTCAAGCTTAAAAGAATCATGCCACATGTAACCAATAATAATCAAACATATTACATAACAATTATGTAATATTGATATAATTTAAATATCTAGATATTTAACATTTAAACATCTAAATAATCAATTAATGCGATTATTATTATATATGTATTTTTATTTACATTAAATAATAAATACATATATTAATGACATGTGTCAAAGTCTCATTTGACAAATAATTAATATGTATCAAATCAAATTTTGTATCAAATACAAATACATATTAATTATTGATTGACCGAAATGCCCATAATGCATGTATTTTCGTTTAACAGTTTAAACTATTCGAATTAACCCATTTAATCCGATGAAGTATTATGAATAATCTGTATTATTCATAACGTGTTATCCAAGTGCTCAATGTGTACACTTCAGATTGTGAGACTCTCTAAGTTTAGGTTTATCCGTCACAGAATCAAATTTCGTGTCCATAATTCACCCACTCGTGAATTATGATGACCACAGATAATCTCGCTAAACTATGCAGTCGAGGTCATTGCATACGTATAATCCATCCGTCATAGGCTATCAATATTATACCGGTGATATAGATAAGAACGTCAAATCCCTAAGGTATAATATAGTCGACTTTCAAATTTACGATATCTAAATAATACTCGGAACTCGCTTCCGAAGTATACCACGACTATGGATTTACTAGATCGCAACATGTTCAAGATATTTATACCATGTACACATGACTGACGAATTCTATCTAATACTTACAGGATATCATGAGCATCAGTCCACACCAACGAACAGGCGGAGGTCTAATCTAAATAAATCGGTGACGTGACCGTCATCAAAGTGTGAAGGATATCTTATATATCCACAGTGGTATCTCAAGTCGAATGACTACTATGCTACTCGACTCAAGAAGATTTCTATTGACGTTGGTGTACCACATATTAGGAAATCTTCGGTGAGTCATTTAGTGTTTATCAAATAAACACCTACATGTTTATACGAGTCCCCAAGATATTGGGAAGCGGCCGCAAGTGCGCAACGGAAAATTAAAATTATTATGCCGTTTTCCCTTTGCCCAAGACCCATTTGTTTTGATTATTCTACAAGCCTAGACATGTTACTATATATTCTAAGCATAAACTCATGAAACATGCAAATAACATAAACCTAAACATGTTAACTATCATAAGAACTCTAATTAAAATAAAGAAAGAAAAAGACTTACTTGAACCGAAGACTCCTCCAGTCATTCCTCCAATCTACAAGCTTTTCTCGAACTCAGCAAGCTCTTCCACGTTCCAAAGAGCCACCCAAGTGTGTGGCCTCCAAAGATACACACACCAAAGCCAAAAATCAATGGCAAGACTACGCCTCGAGTGCACAGATATTTTGCCCTTGGTGCTAGCCTAGGCAAATACCTCAAAACTTTTAACTCGAGGTTCCTCGAGTCAATTAGACTTAAGAATCCTCAAAATCAGTGGCTTACTCTTAAACTTTAAAGTTGTTCACTTATATAAACCCAATATATGAAAGGTTTGGTGTAAAAAATTGTGAAGAATTCTTTGGGTTTATATAGTGCTCCAAAGACAACAAAATTAATTAAGAATCCGATATGGGATAAAAGATAATTTAATCTTAGCCATTGGATCTTAATTTAGTGGTTTAATGAGATTATAAAACCCTAATAAGAGTTTGGGCCGAATTGGAATTCAAAACAAATAACAAAAAAAAATACTATTCATGTTACTATTCATATTACTATTCACGTGAATAGTAATTTTTTAAAAAAAAATTCCTATTCCCAAAGTGCCCATATCTTCATTCACCAATCTCTAAGCCACTATGGAACCTCATAAATGATCTGCTCAATAATTAAACACATTGAACCATTTATGAACAATTCCTACAACAATCATATATGCTGTTATATTTGTACTGTGCACTGTTAACCATTGATTTCGACTTTGTTGTGTGTGACCTTTTGGGTTCCCCTCAAGTTGGACATGAAATGAATCGTGATAATTTAATCGAACATAAATTATCCTCCGATCAGATGGTCGTTCGATTTCAATGACCAAAGTGACATCTAGCAACATGCCAAGGCCCCCAAATGAGAAGGAAAGATATATATACCCATTATGTGCGATTTACATATGATACGGTCCATCGTCTTACTGTATCCCCACCTATTGACCTAGGGTACGGAAAGTGTCTACCCATATGGTCAAAGGTATGATGTTGTGATAGTGTCATGAATCGTGCTAACCCAAGAATCTCACATGATTCTTCTGCTGTGGCACAGTCTCAAGCACTGATCACACGTATCAACCCGCGAACTGGAATACTACTCTTATAAGAAAATATTATCCGAGAGAGTGGCGATTCTCTGTTGTATCTTTACAAACTTCATGTGTTTCAACAAATGACCCAATCATACCCTTATGACCGGATCTTTTGAACCGGAGAAGGAGAATGTCAAAGTTATTTGATCCATACATAAGATTGTAAAGACCTCAAGTCTAAGGACTAGTCATATAATCGATACATGAAAGTTCTCACAGATACATGGGATAAACATTCCATATGAAAACTTTCGGCGGTCAGTTCGATGGACACGAGCAACTCATGCATCCATGTGATACACCAAGTGGACGGATTTCCGCTAGTTGCCTATGAGACCGGCTACCCCACTTAAGGGCGGATCATATCATCATGCTAGTCTCTCCGTTTTGTGAACGTCCAGATTATTCACAAAACTATGACTAGTAACATTTAAGAGTAATAATTCTCATAAGGCGTGGAATCCATCGTCTTATTTCTCCAAGGGCTTTATTACAGTGTTGATTATTCATAAAAGTTATATAAGACACGTATAATAAAGATTGCCATTTTATTAATTAATGAAAATATTACAAATACATGTACATATAACTCATCCACAAGTTGGGTATAATTACAAATACTAACAATCTCCCACTTGCACTATAGCCAACTAGTATGAATCTGGACACCATACTCTCGGGTGTGCCTATCATGCTTTTGTTGAGTCAGCCATTTTGTCAGAGAATCTGCAAGATTATCTTATGTGGGTATTTTCTCTATAATAACTTCTTTTCTCTCAACAATCTCCTTGATGAGATGAAATCGCCTGAGTACATGCTTGGATTTCTGGTGGGACCTTGGTTCCTTTGATTAAGCAATGGCGCCCGTGTTGTCACAGTACATCGTGACACCATTATTTATCGCGGGAAGCACTTCCAGCTCCGTGATGAACTTCTTTATCCAGATTGCTTCTTTAGCTGCCTCAGATGCTGCAATATACTCGGCTTGAGTGGTGGAGTTCGCTGTAGTTGACTGCTTTGAGCTTTTCCAACTTACAACACCGCCATTTAAAGTAAACAGATATCTTGTTTGCGATCTGCTGTCATCCCTATCGGTCTAAAAGCTCGCATCACATTAACCAATGACTTTCATCTCAGAACAATCTCCGTATGTCAAAAACACATCCTTAGTTCTTCTCAGATACTTGATGATTGTTTTGACAGCTGCCCAGTGTTGCTCATCAGGATTTTCCTGATACCCGCTAGTTATGTTAAGAGCATAAGAGACATCAGGTCTTGTACATAGCATGGCGTACATGATCGATCCTATTGTTGAAGCATAAGGGATCCTACTCATACGCTCTCTATCTGAAGGAGTACGTGGACATTGCTTCTTAGATAATTTGATTCCATGACAAGTAGGTAAATTACCTCTTTTGGAATCTTCCATTTTGAACCTTTTCAAAACTTTATCTATGTACGTAGATTGAGAAAGTCCTAACAACCTCTTAGATCTATTACGATAGATCTTAATGCCGAGGATGTAGGCTGCTTCTCCCAAATCTTTCATGGAGAAATTCTGAGATAACCATTGCTTGATGGCTTGTATCATGGGAATATCATTCCCGATGATTAATATCATCGACATATAATACAATAAAAGAAATACAAGCAGCAATCCCAACTACTTTTCCTGTAAACACAAGGCTTGCCTACATTTTTGATGAAGTCAAATTCTTTGATTGTCTCATCAAATCGTATATTCCACTTCTGGAGGCTTCTTTGAGTCCATAAATGGATCGTTTAAGCTTGCATACTTTATTATGATCATCCTTAGAAGCAAACCCATCAGGTTGTGTCATATAGACTTCCTCTACGAGGTTCCCACTAAGGAAAGCTGTTTTGACATCCATCTGCCAAATCTCATAATCAAAGTATGCAGATAGTGCCAGTAAAATTCGAATGGAATTATCATTGCAACAGACAGACGAAGGTTTCGTGATAGTCAATTCATTGGATTTGTCTATAACCTTTCGCACCAAACTAGCCTTATAGGTTTGGATGTTGCCTTCTGCATCAGTTTACGCTTGTAAATCCACTTGCATCATATGGGTTTTATCCCTTCAGGTGCATCTACCAAGTCCCAGACTTAATTCTGATATATATAGTCTATTTCGGATTCATGGCCTCAAGCCACTTGACTGAATCAATGTCACACATTTCTTCGTCATAACTGGTGGGATCGTCATTATCAATGACATGATCATGTTCCTCATCATTATGGAAACCATATCTTTCAGGCTCATGTCTTTCCCTACCGGACCTTCTGAGTTCATAACCTTGTGGTTGTTCCGTCGCTGCCCCTTTGAGGGGCCTGGGGTTTAGTTCCATGTTAGTTTGTTCTTCTCGTACCTCATCGAGGTCAAGTCTACTCCCATTATATTTCTTGAGAAGGAATTCATTCTCTAAAAATTTAGCATTTCATGAGACAAATGTTTTTTGTTCATTTGGGACATAGAACACGTATGCTCTTGAGTTCAAGGCATATCCTACAAAATTACATTTAACTACCCTATCATCTAATTTGTTAGTTTGTGTGAGCTTGATATATGCGTCACATCCCCAAAATCTTAGATAACTAAGACTATGACATTTCCCAGACCATAACTCATATGGTGTTTGACTAACAGTCTTGGAAGGAATTTGGTTTAGTAGTAGTGTTGCAGTTTCTAAAGCAATACCCCAAAATAAAAGAGGTAGATCTGTGTCTGGCATCATTGATCAGACCATATATAATAATGTCTGATTTCTCCTTTCGGAGACCCCATTATGCTGTGGAGTTCCCGGAGGAGTCCACTGGGAAACAATGTCATTTTCTCTCAAGTAATCTTGAAATTCGTTACTTAAGTATTCACCATCTCGGTCAGACCTTAGTGACTTAATACTTTTATTAAGCTGTTTTTCTACTTCAGCCTTGAAGTCTTTGAATTTCTCAAAGGCTTCAGATTTGTACCGCATAAGGTACACATACCCATATCGCGAATGATCATCGATAAAGGTAATAAAGTAGGAGAATCCACCTCTAGCGGTGACTGACATTGGTCCGCATACATCAGAGTGTATGAGTTCTAATGTCTCCGCTGCACGCTGTCCTTTACCTTTGAAAGGTAATTTGGTCATTTTACCAAGTAAACAATATTCACAAGTTCCATAAGGTTTATATTTGAAGGGTTTGAAATACCCATCCTTATGTAGCTTAGTTAATCTTATTTGATTGATATGACCTTAGCGACTGTGCCATAAAAGTGATTCATTGAGATTATTCGAGTTAATGTTGTATATATTAGAGGTTGAATATTCTTGTTAGTTTGTAAGACATAAATACCATTATTCAAAATACCATCTCCATATTTTATTTCATTGAAAAAAATAGAACATTCATTACAACTTATTAGGCATGAAAAGCCTTTATTACATAAATAATAAATAGAAATGATTCTTTACTATAGAAGGTACATAAACACAATCTTCTAAGTATAAACTAAACCATTCGGCAAAACTAATGAATAAGTCCCCACGCACAATGCAGCCAGTTTTGCTCCATTACCCATGCGTAAGTCAACCTCCCCATGACGGAGTCTTCTACTGTTTCTCAGGCCCTGCATATTTGTTACACAAGTGAGTCCCACAACTGGTGTCAAACACACAAGTAGAAGGTTCAGAGTTTTGAGAATATAGTTCAATCATATACAACATACCTGAAGCATTGGGCTTCTTGGCATCTTGAGCTTCCCTAGCTTCCAAGGATCTGCAGTCTTTCTTCCAATGACCCTTCTTTCCACAAAAGAAACATTTCCCATTTCATTTTTTCTTCTCCACCTTACCATTGGGCTTTAGTTGATCTGGAGCCTTGGCATTACCGTTATTTTTCTTTGGGCCTCGTGGCTTCAGGTCCGTACCCGTAAGCATGATGAAAGTTTTAAGCTCTGGTTTCAAGTCATTCTCTGCTTGCTTTACCAGATTGTGTAATTCTGCTAAAGTAGCTTCTTTATCAGACAGATGAAACTGCATAATAAAGTTAGAGAATTATTTTGGTAAGGACTGAAGAATCATATCGTGACCTATCTCATGATCCATGATGAACCCGAGGTTGGCCAATTTTTCAATATGGCCAATCATCTTAAGCATATGTCCACTAACAGATCCTTCCTTATACCTTGTTTGGAATAAGACACATGACACTTGGAATCTCACTGTATGAACGGAAGTTGCATACAACTCCTTCAAGTGAAAGATGATGGTTTGTGAATACATATCTTCGTGAGCTTTCTGAAGTTTGTCCGACATAGAGCCAAGCATTATGCAAACTGCTTGCTCATCATCATCGACGTGTTTCTTCCAAGCATCAAATGTATATTGGTCAGCATCTTCTGCGGGTTCAGGGGGAAATGGTCTTTCAAGAACATAGAAAATCTTTTCTTGTCGTAAGACAATTTTAAAATTTCTAAACCAGTCATTGTAGTTGTCCCCTTTGAGCTTATGCTCATCAAGGATGGAACGAAGTGATACTCTGTTTTCCATTTGAATGTTTGTGAAATATTTTAACCCATCTGTTAAGAGAAAATGTTAAAATTAGGAATATGTTTTCATTAATGTTTCATAATAACATGGGCTTTTAATATTATGAAGTTGCTCTCACTCAATTGTTTTAAAATTTTAAGCAAATCGCATCAACCCCAATATGATGGATTTCTTATGGCAAGGATCCAATTATCATCATTTCATAACTCCGACTAGGGTCGGTCGTTATAAAATATGATAATTAGGTAGGTTCCCAACTAATTTATGATATAAATCACAATTCCTTGATCATTGGGTTGGGCAATCAAACATGTCATAGCTTATGCTAGTCCTTGTGGACATCCAATCTTTGCCACTAAGTTATAAGACCACGCCTAAGGCTGCGTCTTATGACTCAGAAAAGTCAAACCATTGTTAATAGTACGATTTAGGGACAAACTGGTATTGGTCAGTCTGGTAAAGCCTAGTCCTACCAATACAGTTTAAGCCATTTGGGTCTATACTTTACAATAGGAGGTAAATTTTAGACTTAAATTATTATTGAGGATTTTAGCAAGTTTAAGTGAATAACTTTCAAATGGATTCCTCCATTAAAAATTCCCCAGATGGAGGGTGGAGCGAACTCTCTTAAATACCCTTACCTCTTAGGCTCTTATTGCCTTGGTGACAGGAATAAACAATAGATCCTCCAAATTAGTCAAACACTTTAAATATGATTTAAGGTAAGCTTTGAGTAAATGATTATCTAGATGTCTTCACATCTTTTCCTTTTGGCTATAAAAAGATAGTGAGTGAAGGAAAACATCAAATCATTATCTAACTCTAGTAATATCTTTGGTTAAATTAACTTTAGTTTGGAAAGTTTTATTAACCCTTTGGTCCTAACCCACTTGTATCTTTTATAATGTCTTTTATTATAAATAAGTGATTTATATTTATTAGCCTTAAAGGTAATAAATCTCTAAGTTCATCACAGAATAATTACTTAGCTAAGGGATAAGCAATACACTATCTATTTCTTAGAAAGTTTCTAGATGTTTGCACCCTAAAATAATCATGTCAATTGTAATCATACATAGAATCATCAAGCATATGAGTTTTAATATGTTGGAATTATTTTAGGCATTAAATAACTTTGATTAATATTTAATTATGATATTGCATTTTATTTTATTCAAATAAATTTACTATTCACATTTTTCTGCAGACGCGTTAACTTTAAATGCAATTTCATAATTCAAATCTTACCCAAATCATGCAAAACTTGTACCTAAAATTAATTTCAGGGTGTTAGCTTTCCAACGAGCTTTTACACACCCAATTTCGAGTTCAAATGAGAGAGAATTAATCAAAACAAAAATGGCGCGTTGATACCAACGGAAAATTAAAATTATTATGCCGTTTTCCATTTTCCAAAGACCCATTTTTTTTTTATTATTCTACAAGCCTAGACATGTTACTATATATTATAAGCATAATACTCATAAAACATGCAAATAACATAAACCTAAACATGCTAACTGTCATATGAACTCTAATTAAAATAAAGAAAGAAAAAGACTTACTTGAACCGAAGACTCCTCCAGTCCTCCCTCCAATCTATAAGTTTTTCTCGAACTCATCAAGCTCTTCCACGTTCCAAAGAGCCACCCAAGTGTGTGGCCTCCAAAGATGCACCACACCAAAGCCAAAACTCAACGGCAAGACTACGCCTCGAGTGCACGAGTATTTTGCCCTTGGTGCTAGCCTAGGCAAATAC